>PVHX01004172.1:12701-130141 GCA_004024805.1 Geosciurus inauris
CCTATTTGTGTTTTATTTAGAGACAGGGTCTCACTGAGTTGCTTAACGCCTTGCCTTTGCTGAGGCTGGCTTTGAACTCACGATTCTCCTGTGTCAGCCTCCCAAAGTGCTGGGACTACAGGTGTGCGCCACTGCATCTGGCTTAATTTTTGTATCTTTGAGGAATATATCAATATATCTATCTATCTATCTATCTATCTATATATATATATCTATATATATCACGATTCAAATATAGAAAAAAATGTGAGTGTGAGTTCTGCTTCAGAGTTCCTGCAGAGCGGCATGAGCTGCAGAGGGCCCAAATCCGCCTTCAGGAAACTCCACGAATGTCCAGCCAAGGGTTGGCCAGAGATTGATAGCTACCAGACACAGGGGAATGCACACCCAGGGTAAGAGTCGCCGGCAGAGACCCCAGTGCGAGACAATCCCACCCAAGTACAGCCTGGGCCTGCCCCAGTTCTGCTCCAGAGTTCCTGGGGAGAGGCGAGAGAAAAGGCCCAAAGCACTCTCAAGGAATGCCATGGGTGTCCAGCTGAAGACAGACCAGGACTTGCTAGCCTCCAGCCTCAGGGAAGCTCACACCCAATATCAGGGTTGCACAAAGACTCTCCTGCTTGTGACCCTGGCTAAGTGAGACCTGGGCCCACCTCCAGTTCCACTCCAGAGTTCCTATTCACCAGCAGGAATGCGAGAGAGGGGCAAAACAGCCCTCAGGGGCTGCCTCAGGAGCCCAGCCAAGGCCACTCCCACTGCTCTCTAGTGGTACATCCACTACCTCAGCCACCAACTTCAGTGGAAGTAGTGCCCATCTGGGGACACTGTGGAAACAGAAGAAGCTCCAAGGTGAGACACAGGCAATCTGAAGTGTCAATACAAGATTATAGGATAGAAGCCACAATACCTCAGATCGGTATTTCAAGAAAGGAAGACACACAATCAACATCAGAAAACAAGGGAAGAAAGTGCCCCAAATAAACCTGGATACAACTGTAACAGAATCCATTGATAACACAGCTGATGAAATGTCAGAGAAAGAATTCAGAATGTACATAATTAAAATCATCAGCGAACTAAAGAATGACATAAGTAAGCAATTATAGGCAAAAATTGATGAATCCAACAAAGAAATAGGAGAGCAAATAAAGGCAATCATTGAGCATTCTAACAAAGAGATAAGAGAGCAATTACAATAACAAAAGATTACTTTAAGAAAGAGCTAGAGATCATGGAAAAAAAAACAATCAGAAATTATTGAAATGAAGGAAAATATGAACCAAGTAAAAAACTCAATAGAAAGCATTACCAGCAGACTAGATTACCTGGAAGACAGAACCTTGGATAATGAAGACAAGATATACAATCTTGAAAATAAACTTGACCATACAGTGAAGATGGTAAAAAACCATGAACAGAACATCCAAGAAATATGGGACAACATCAAAAGACCAAATCTAAGATTTATTGGGATAGAAGAAGGTGCAGAATTTCAAACCAAAGGAATGCACAATCTCTTCAATGAAATAATATCAGAAAATTTCCCAAATATGAAAAATGAAATGGAAAATCAAATACAAGAGGCTTACAGGACACCAAACGTACAAAATTTCAAAAGAGCTACACCAAGGCACATTATAATGAAAATACCCAACATACAGAATAAGGATAGAATTTTAAAGGCCACAGGGGCACCAGATTACATACAAGGGGAGAACAATTAGGATCTCAGCAGATTTTTCGACCCAGACCCTAAAAGCCAGGAGATCGTGGAACAACATATTCCAAGCTCTGAAAGAAAGTGGATGCCAACCAAGAATCCTATATCCAGCAAAATTGAGCTTCATATTTGATGACAAAATAAAAACCTTCCATGATAAACAAAAGTTAAAAGAATTTACAGCAAGAAAGCCTGCACTATTCAGCATTCTTGGCAAAATATTCTGTGAGGATGAAATGATAACCAACAATGAAAATATACAAAGAGAGGAACTACACTAAAGGAAAGACCATTCAAAAGAGAAAACAAGTCAAGGTAAAAACCAAAAATAAACCCAAATGACTGGGATTACAAAGCATATTTCAATAATAACCCTGAATGTAAATGGCCTAAATGCACCAATTAAAAGACATAGACTGACAGGCTGGATTGAAAAACAAGACCCAACAATATGCTGTCTTCAAGAGACTCATCTCACAGGAAAAGACATCCACAAACTGAAAGTGAAAGGGTGGGAAAAAACATATCACTCACGTGGATCCAGCAAACAAGCAGGCATTTCCATCTTCATGTCAAATAAAGTGGACTTCAAACCAAAGATGGTGAAAAGAGATAAAGAAGGTCATTTCATACTTCTTAAGGGAATCATACATAAACAAGACATAACAATCATAAATATCTATGCCCCAAATAATGGGGCTTCTACATATATCAAACAAACCCTTTTCAAATACAAGAATCAAATATACCACAACAAATAATACTTGGAGACTTTAACACAGCTCTCTCACCACTGGATAGATCTTCCAAACAAAAACTTAATAAAGAAACCATAGATCTCAATGAAACTATCAATAATTTAGACTTAACAGACATATACAGAGTGTTCCATCCATCAACAAGCAAATGCACTTTTTTCTCAGCAGCACATGGATCCTTTTCCAAAATAGATCATATGTTATGTCACAAAGCCAGTCTTAGCAAATACAAAAAATATAGATACTACCCTTCATCCTATCTGACCACAATGGCATAAAATTATAAATCAATGACAGATTAAAATTAGAAAATACTCCAACACCTAGAAACTAAATAATATGCTACTGAATGATGCATGGATAACAGATGACATCAAGGAAGATATAAAAAAAATTCTTAGAGGCAAATGAAAACTCTGATACAACATATCAAAATCTCTGGTATACCATGAAGGCAGTGCTAAGAGGAAAGTTCATTGCACTAAACTCATTCATTAGAACAAGTAAAAGTCAACAAATAAATGAATTGACTGTCTCAAAGCCTTAGAAAAGGAAGAACAAATCAACACCAAAAGAAGTAGAAGACAAGAAATAATCGAAATCAAGGCTGAAATCAATGAAATTGAAACAAAAAAAACAATTCAAAAAATTAACAAAACAAAAAGCTTGTTCTTTGAAAAAATAAAATTGACAAACCTTAGCCCAACTAACAAAAAGAAGGAGGGAGAAAACCCAAATTACTAATATTTATAATGAAAAAGGAAATATCATGACAGACACTACTGAAATACAGAGGATAAGTAGAAACTGTTTTGAAAATTTATACTCCAGTAAAAGAGAAAACCCTGAAGACACCGACTAATTTCTAGAGGCTTATGACCTCCCCAAACTGAACCAAGAGGACATACACAACTTAAACAGATAAATTTCAAGCAAGAAAATAGAAGTTGACATCAAGAGCCTGGCAACCAAGAAAAGCCCAGGTCCAGATGGATTCTCAGCTGAGTTCTACAAGACCTTCAAAGAAGAATTAATACCAATACTTCTCAAACTATTTCATAAAATAGAAAAGGAGAGAACCCTTCCAAACTCATTCTATGAGGCAAGTACCACCCTGATTCCAAAGCCTGACAGAGACACATCAAAGAAAGAAAACTTCAGACCAATATCCCTGATGAACACAGATGCAAAAATTCTCAATAAAATTCGGGCAAATCACATACAAAAACATATCAAAAAAATAGTGCACCATGATCAAGGGGGATTCATTGAAGGGATGCAAGTTTGGTTCAACATTCAGAAATCAATAAACATAATACATCACATCAATAGACTTAAAGATAAGAGTCATATGATTTTATAAATTGATGCAGAAAAAGTATTTGACAAAATACAGCACCCTTTTCTGTTCAAAATGCTAAAAAAACTTGGGATAGTAGGAACATACCTCAACTTTGTAAAAGCTATCTATGCTAAACCCAAGGCCAACATCATCCTAAATGGAGAAAAATTGGAAACACTCCCGCTAAAAATGGAAACAAGACAGGGATGCCCTCTTTCACCACCGCTATTCAACATAGTCCTTGAAACACTAGCCAGAGCAATTAGACAGACGAAAGAAATTAAAGGGATACGAATCGGAAAAGAACAACTCAAATTACCAGTATTTGCAGACGACATGAATCTATACTTAGAGGATCCAAAAAATTCTACCAAAAAACTTTTAGAATTAATAAATGATTTCAGCAAACTAGTGGGATATAAAATCAACACCCATAAGTCAATGCATTTCTATATATCAGTGATAAACCCTCTGAAAGAGAAATTAGGAAAACTATCCCATTCACAATAGTCTCAAAAAAAAAAAAAAAAACTGGGAATAAATTTAGCAAAAGAGGTGAAAGACCTCTACAATGCAAACTACAAGACACTGAAGAAAGAAATTGAAGAAGACCTGAGAAGATGGAAAAATCTCCCATGCTTCTTGATAAGCAGAATCAGTATTATCAAAATGGCCACACTACCCAAAGCACTCTATAGATTCAATGCAATCCCAATTAAAATCCCAATGTAATTCCTTATAGAAACAGAAAAGGCAATCATGAAATTCATTTAGAATAAGAGACCCAGAATGGCCAAAGCAATTCTTAGCAAGAAGAATGAAGTAGGAGGCATCACAATACCAGATCTTAAATTATACTACAAAGCTATAGTAACAAAAACAGCATGGTACTGGCACCAAAATAGACGTGTAGACGAATGGTATAGAATAGAAGACACAGGGATGAACCCACTTACATACAGTTACCTTATACTAGACAAAGAAGCCAAACATGTACACTGGAGAAAAGATAGCCTGTTCAACAACAACAACAGTGCTGGGAAAACTGGAAATTCATATGCAGCAACATGAAACTAAACCCCTATCTCTCACCATGCACAAAATTGAACTCAAAGTGGATCAAGGACCTGGGAAACAGATCAGAGACCCAATGCCTAATAGAAGAAAAAGTAGGCCCAAATCTTCATCATGTCGGATTAGGACCATACTTCCTTAACAAGACTCCTATAGCACAAGAAGTAAAATCAAGAATCAATAAATGGGATGGATTCAAATTAAAAAGCTTTTTCTCAGCAAAAGAAATAATCAATGAAGTGAACAGAGAGTCGACATTCTGGGAACAAATGTTTGCCACACACACATCCGATAGAGCACTCATCTCCAGGATATATAAAGAACTCAAAAAACTTAACACCAAAAAAACTAACAACCCAATCAATAAATGGGCCAAGGAGCTGAACAGAAACAGAAGGTATACAATCTATCAACAGACATATGAAAAATGTTCAACATCTCTAGCAATCAGAGAAATGGAAATCAAAACTACCCTAAGATTTCATCCCATGCCAGTCAGAATGGCAATTATCAAGAATACAAACAACAATAAGTGTTCGCGAGGTTGTGGGGAAAAAGGCACGCTCATACATTGGTGGTGGAACTGCAAATTGGTACAACCAATCTGGAAAGCAGTATGGAGATTTCTTAGAAAACTTGGAATGGAATCACCATTTGAGCCTGCTATCCCACTCCTCGGTCTATACCCAGAAGACTTAAAAACAGCAAACTACAGTACTGCAGCCACTTCAATGTTTATAGCAGTTCAATTCACAATAGCTAAACTGTGGAACCAACCTAGATGCCCTTCAATAGATGAATGGATAAAGAAACTGTGGTATATATACACAATGAAATATTACTCAGCAATAAGAGAGAATAAAATTATGGCATTTACAGGTAAATGGATGGAGTTGGAGAATATCATGCTAAGTGAATTAAGCTGATCTGAGAAACCAAATGGCAAATGCACTCGTTAGTAAGTGGATACTGATGCATAATAGGGGGAAGGACATGGGAACAATGGAGGAACTCTGTTCACAGGGGTATAAGGGGAGAGGGGACATGGAGACAGTAAAGGTGGTGAAATATGATGGCCATCATAGCCCTAGCTTTATGTATGACTGCATGTATGTTGTGATTCTATATCACTACAACCAGAGAAATGAAATGTTATCCTCCATCTATGTACAATGAATCAAATTGCACTCTGATATCATGTAAACCTAAATAGATCAAATAAATAAATTAAATATGGGAAAAAAGATGTGAGTGTGCATTAATATACTCATTTAATTATGAATTAATTAATTTTTGTGCTCAATCCTGCAGTCATTTATGTTTTCATGCAAAAATAAACTTTTGACATGTCTAATATTTTGAATGTTATATAATAGCAGTTATTGAAGAAGAAAGTATCAATATACTAAAAACAATTTCTCACTCTTCTCACCCTTATCATCTACTCAAAGTGATGGAAAGTTTATAAAAAAATTAATTGGAAATGAAGCATATGTAATATTTCAAGATTTTATGAAGCAAATGGAGTTTTACATGTATATACAAATGATATTCTAAAAAACATAATGCATCATGTTTGAGCCAAATTTTATATGTATATATAAAATTACCTATAATTTTATATATACATACAAAATTTGATGGTGCTACTTAATCAAGAACTAAACTCATGGAGTTCTGTTTTTAGTTGCAGTCTCTGCTTACTCTGCCAAAGCACAGACAAGGAAGACTACGACAGCCTTAGAAGATTCTGAGCAGAAACTGGATAAATGAAGACCTGAAATGTTACTGAACAAAGTTCCTCTGGTATTCCAGGATACTATAATGCCTAATGAATAAAATAATTATCCTGAACATAAACATCACTAAAAAATGAATCTTGTTTTTGCTAAAAGTCTTGATAACTACTCTAAATCACCTGTAGGGATAAAATAATCCATTTCATTCACATTTTAATATTTTAAAGGAGTATAGCCATAATTATTTTTCATGGAAATACATTAATTATAAAACTTTACTATTTTGCATTAAATCCAAGGGTATTTGTAATAGAATGATTTATGCATCCAAAGAGTATTGTATTATAGGGAATTCATTGCAGTCGTATTTTGAATATCAGCATAATGGAATAGAAAACATAATTAATCTATTAAGCAAGTAAACATAAAAATGTCACATTTTTATTCTTACTGTTAACAAAACAACTGGAACACCTCCCTTATTTTTTCAATTATTTAATGAGTATAGTTAAATTGAATCAGAAATTGGTACAAACTAATTGCTTGTATCTCTCAAGACTCCTTACACAGAAGAAACTATGTTTTTCTTCAGTTAACCTTTAAAAAATATCCTGGCCTGGTTTTAAAAGCCATGCAGATAATAACTGAAACACTTGTTAATCTCCATAATCTTTCATTTCCCATCAAGTACTAGACAGGTACTGCCAAAGGATGTTGTAAATGTCAAATTACCCCATTCCCCAGCATACCACTCATTTTGCAGCACCCTACAATGTTCCAGCTCCAAGTTTATTGTTGTCATTATTATGTAAAAGTAAAACACACCACAGTAAGAGGGGATTTATCATTACTAATAAAACGAGTATGTAGAGAAAAGGTTCAAATAAAGAAAATGCAATACAATTGATCTTATTTTGACTGTTGGTATTGACACACAATGTATTTACAATAAAATATATTTCATTATCAAGTTTGCAGAGATTATATAAATCTATATTGGATAAAACTATTTTATTTCAAATCCTATTTAAATAAGTACAGCTCTATTTTAAACAGGGTTTGAAATTTTATGCTGTTTACTTTCAGTTATTGCTGTAGTTGTAAAGAAAAGAACAGCTACAAGTACGGTAAGCACATTGGTATTAGACAAATAGTAGGCAAAACACCAAGAGTTGTTATGATATTACTTCAATAAGTAAAATAGACTATGCTGAGTTTATGTGATCAGACTCATTTATTTTATTTTTTTGTTTATGTTTTGGGGGGTATATGAGGGAATGAACCCAGAGGCACTTTACCACTGAGCCACATTCCCAGCCTTTTGTATTTTTTATTTTAACACAGGCTTTCAGTGAAATTGCTTAGGGCCTGGCTAAGTTGATGAGCCTGGTTTGGAACTGCCAATTCTCCTGGCTCAGCCTCCCAAGCCCCTGGGCTTACAGCTGTGTACCACCATGTTGGTCATATTCACTTATTATCAGAATAATAGAATAGTTTTCATAGGATAAATATTTTATATACATTTCACAAAAATTTTTATAATGTAAGTTCTATTCATCATAAGATCAGTCTATTCATTTAGTTTTTCATTTCTTGTTTCTTATAGACAATCTATTTTAAGGGTTGAACATTTAAAAACATTTAAATTTATGGTATCACCCCCAGAATAAATGAAAAAATGTTTTAAAATGCCATGTAATGATATCTCTTTGAGATAGAAACCACTTCCTCGAGTAACTTTAAAAGATGCCTTCCATGTCACTTATGCAAAGGAGAAATTGCCTTAAATGTGGAGCTCACCAGGAAAAAGCCAAAAACAATATTTCTTTTTTTGTCTTAATGCTTTCTTTTCTCATCTTATTGAGCCATATTGTCTTAGTGAGTTGATCTCTAGTTTTATTGAATTATAATTTACCTGTAATAAATTTTTGTAAACAATTCAATATGTGGCCAGAAACTGGATCATGTTATAGAACTTTCCAGTCTCTTGGAAAATTTCCCTTTATCCCTATCCCATCAATCCTCTTTCCTGCATACTAAATGAAGCCAACTTTCTGATTTCTACTTCCATATCTTAGTTTCGTCTGTTCTAGAATATCACATAAATGGATGGAACATCAGAGAATCTGCTCTTTTTCACATAAAAAAAGAAAAGTGGCATTCCACTCTATAGGTGTGCTCAATCTGCATATAAGACTATTCATTTCAAACCAGGAAAAGAAATAAATATTGATTTCAGGGAGTACAAAAAGCACTTGTAAGATGAGGAGGAAATGTGGCTGATGGTAAAGGTAATGTGTGCAAGACTTGATGTCACCCTTGAGTTTCTCCAGGACTGGGACATAAATAATTATTCCACTCAAGGTATTAAATGGGTATATACAGAGGGATATGTGGAGGTTGAGAAAGATTTAACCTGATATTTGACTCTCACATTTAAAAAACTACTATTTTAATAGTCTTTACATATTATTTATTGATTATCCTAATATTACTTTTCTATTAGTTTATCAAGCAAATTCATTATGTAAATTCTTCTTTGTACCAAAATATATGTAAAATTACTTTCTACTGCTATTTATTTTTTATAAGTTAAAAATATCTCCACATATACAAATGTAACCAGAAAACTAATTCAGCCTATGCACATTATGAAAGTAAGTACAGAAAGATATTTTTGAATCTGTAATTCATTCTGCACCAAATCTCACAATTTTAGTGAGATAATTTATGGAGTGAACAAAAATACTACTGATTCATTCCAGAAGATTGCTTAATTTATTTTTGTTGTAAAGAATCTTGAAAATTGAGTGTCCTTTTAAATTATACAGGCTTTTAGAAACACCATAATGAAAATGTGCTCTTCTCACATGTACATTTATTGATACGATAATAGAAGATATTTGTTATGGTTTGGATATGTGGGTCTCCCAAAAGTTCATGTGTGAAAGGTTAGGGAGTGAAATGATTAGAGTGCAAGAGTTGTAACCTGATCAGTGGATTAATCCACTGATACAGATCAACTAAGCGGTAACTGTAGGCAGGTAGTGTGTGACTAGACGATGTAGGTCATTAGGGTCAGGCCTTTGGGGTTTACACTTTGTCCCTGGTAAGTACAGTTCTCTCTCTGATTTATGATAGTCATTTCCCAAGCTGCTTTTCTCCACCATCACCTTCCACCTTGATGTTCTGCCTCACCTTGGGCCCACCGCTGTGGAGTCAGCCAACTATGGAATGAACTTCTGAAACTGAGTCAAATAAACATTTCCTCCTCTACATTGTTTTTGTCAGGTCTTTTGATCACAGTTATGAAAAATCTGACTAAAATATGATCCTAAGAAATCTCTATGTCTTAGAATATCTAGCAACTGTATTAGTATAAATTAAATACATATTTAAGTTAAAGCGTTGTTATAAAAATTTAATAAGAACATAAATATATTATAATTTGCCATAATTGTAATCTTTGCTTCTTTCCAAATCATTTTAGCCATTCATATGTATATTCATATGGCCATACTTAATTTTTGAAAAAAGACTGTCTCCATTCAATTATGTGAAAGACATGAGTGATTTAATGTGAAGAAATCATTTCTCACTCATATTAAGTATAAACCTGCTGGAATACCTAGTTGATTATATTTGTAAAACAGATGCATTACTGAACATCACAATCCTGAATGATATTTGAAGAATGTTAATAGTAGACCATCAATTGACAATGTAACCAGTATGTCTTGTGCATTACTAAAAATAAAACTTTAATATTCTTTCAGATTTGTTATTGATTATATAGAGTATGAGTACATATTTATATGATATTGTGTTATATGTTGCTTGTTAATTGAGAAAATTTTTTGAGAGACTGGGAATGCTACAGTGAAGAAAGCATGAAAAAATGTAAATAAATACTTGTTATGAATAGTGATTAGTGATATGAGCATGGTAAAAGCTGAGCAAAGCCAGACACATCAAGAGGACCTATGGTGAGAAAATTCTTTTCTTTTTACAGAGTAGTGAATACATGCCTCCCCAAAAAAGTGATTTTTAAACAAAGAATTTGGAGAGAGAGTGCCAATAACTATGTTGAAAATATTAGCCAGGTAGATGGTGCAACATGTTCAAAGTCCCTTTGGTACAAGCACACATGGCATACTGAAGGACTGCAAGAATTAGAATGAGCATGGGAAAGACTGAGGCTAAACGTAATGAATAAGAGGGATTGTGCAAGGGAATAAGAGAAGAAAGGGTCAAACTGACCTAAGAAACTAAATGTATGCAGGAGCTGCTCATTAACATGAAAAAAGATAAAGACCAAGTTATTCAAATTAGTTCTAATTATTAATTTTAATTATTAAGTTTGATATGCTATTGGATAGCTCTGTGGAGAGGTTGAGTAGGTTAATATACACAGTGTCTAGGATACAACGGAAAGGTATGAACTAGAAGTAAAAACTTAATGATCATTATCACAGAGTTGAAATACAAAGTCTTGAAAAATGAATGAACTTACTAGAGAGTGTAAGATAGAAAGAGAAGACAAGACTTCTAAAGACTGAGTCATATCTCAGAGACCATTATCTAGAGACTGAGAAGATGAAGAGAAGAACTGAAAATATGGAAAGGAATAAAGTCGAAAGTTATTGGAAGACCACTCAACAGGAACTTTAGCTTGGCTAGAGGATTGGTTGTCCTTGAAAATCTCTCACGTACCATGAAGAAAGACAGAAGAATAAGTACCCTGAAATGTCTCAGCCCCACCTACTAGTCTCCTACATTTCCATTACATATATTGATCTTCACTGTAATACAGAAAGGCAGAAAACTCAGTTGAAGCTTTTCATAGAAGTTAATCTTCTGTTAGAGTTTAGAGTAAAGAAAATTGATTTAACCAGAGTTGGTGGTCTTTCTAGCAAGTATTATGATGGAAAAAAGAACAAGAAAATTGAGGTTATATATCAGAAAGTAATAAAAATGGAATATGCAATCTCAAAAGGAAGAGATTTGGGGAGAAGAGAGAGCAGGATAGTTAAAAGCAGTAAGATTTTAAAAAATGTAGGTTCTGGGATATTGAAGGATCCTTGAAGTTGGTTTTTATAAAAGATGATAAAGGACAGAAAAGAGGTGAATAACAATGAGGGAAACATCTAAACCTCTAAAATATATGAAAATTAGATCCTAGAAGTGGTTGTAAAAGTCAATGCTATGATGATGGAATTCTGAGGAGAACTGAAGGAAAACATATTTGAGAAAAGGAATTCCAAGATAAAAATCAGATACTGAAAGAATAGGCCATTTGAAAATTGGATGACCATGAATTAAGGCAGTTGTACTGAAATTATTCTCTGGTTACCTTCTTTGTTAAATAGGGGGAAATGATAATGGTTAGAACAAGAACAAAAAGGTTAGCAAGATGGCACACGTTGATACAGTAAACCTCAAAACTCAGAAATTTGGGGCAGGAGGAAATTAAAATGATCTAAAAAGTACAAAAAAAGAGTAAAGAGATCATACATCACTGACCAGGATAACTTGGTGTGAGACATAAGGTATAATACCACTTCACCATTTGAGAAGTTTGCAGAAACACTTTCCTAATGGGTAAGGAGTTGTCTGTTAGCACAATAAGGTGATATAAACATAATAGAAGAAACAAAATTTACAGATTGTGGGTATGTGCATACATATGTTATGTGTATGTTCTTATAATTCTTTTTATAGTTATGTCATCTTAAAGAAAAATATAAAAAAAATTGTTATTTTGAGTTTGCCTGGAGACATTTTCAGATAAGAAGGGATATTGTTTGAGTCATATTTTGAGTGTGTAGCTTAGGAATTGTTATGGTTTAGATATGAGGTGCCACCCAAAAACTCATGTGTGAGACAATATAAGAAGGTTCAGAGGTTAAGTGATTAGATTTTGAGGACTTTAACATAATCAGTAGATTAATCCACTGATATGGATTAACTGGGAGGTAACTGTAGACAGGGAAGGTATGGCTAGGGAAAGTATGTCATTGGGTGTGTGGCTATGTGGTTTATGTTTTGTCTCTTGTGAACAGATCTCTTGGTCTGCTCTCTGATTGCCATGTTTTGAACTATTTTCTCTGTCATATTGTTCTGGCTTACCCTAGGCCTAGAGCTATGGAGTTGACCATGAACTAAACCCCTGAAACTGTAAGCCAAAATAATCTTTTTCTCTTATAAATTGTTTTTGTCAGATATTTTTGTCAAAGTAACAAAAAGAACTAAAACAGGAATATTTGTTAAATCAGTAATATTTTAATTACTTAGTGACTGTTTTACATACGATATTTTGAATAATAAATATCACAAATTATTTATTATACCTTTGGAGGAAATGACCTAATACCTACTTCAGCTATAATTGTCTTTGGAAAGAAAGGGGAATCAGAAATAGATCTCTCATAAGTATAAATTCATAGAGAAGAATCATGGTTACAGTGGGTGCCTTGGGCAGGGAGGGCAAACTATCTGTCTCATTGATGTTCTGAGTCCTGAACAGACACTTTTAATTTTCTCAGAACAAGCCTAGGGAAAAACTGAAGAGTAAAATCTTGTCATGGACCAGGATGCTCACCAATTTCTTATGTGTCACTAGCCACATCTACTCTAAAGAAATCTAGTTTCAGATGTGGAAATTACGTTTACTGGCAATAGGAATATAGGAATATGGACCAAGTGGACTTTTATGGATTGTGGTCGGATGGAGATAGGATTGTCGTGAAGGGTTACTGCCATATGCACAATTAGAATAAATGGTTACACTTTGAAATTTTGAAGTGTTAATTTTTAATTATGCAATTGACAGCAAAATTTTGGATAAGTTATTCTGAAAGTCATTCTATATTCTGGCAAATTCTGCTGATTGTCTGTTCTTGTTAGATATTTTTGAGGGTGCAGGGTGGGAAAAGAATGGTAAGGTGGGAGAGTCCAGGACTTCCCCTATCTGAAGGTTTAGAATTGGAACAAATGACTTATGCATTTATATATTTACTCTGTAATTGTCCTTTTTATTTCCCTTTAATTTAACCCCAAGCAAAAAAAATATTATGGTCTATTAGCTGGGAAAATAATTTAAGTAATCTCAGAACAGCATCCACTCTACTCTCCCTGTGACATTTTGCAGTACTAAGCACCTTGATAAAATAAGGATACAGGATTAGTTTGGACTGTACATCTTTTATTACAAAATTCACATTCTCTTTTTATATCACTCAATTTTACTTTTTATTATAGTACTTATTATCCTTTGAGCTTATTTACTTAGTTGTAATTTTCTTGTTTACAGTCTGTTTCCTCCCAAGTAAAAATGATTCAGAATACCTTGTTCACTGTGATTAGCCTTGAATGCTTAGAGCTAGGGATAAAACTAGACATCTAATGAATGAATGAATGAATGAGTGCTACACTTTTTTTTTTTTTGGTACCAAGGATTGAATCTAGGAGTGCTTTACCACTGAGCCATATCCCTAGCCCTTTTTTATATTTTATTTTGAGAAAGGGTCTAGATACATTGCTTAGGGCCTCATTAAATTGCTTAGGCTGGTTTTAAATTCTCGAAACTCCTGCCTCAGCCTCCTGAGCCGCTGAGATTATAGGCATGCACCACAGAGCCTGACCCAAGAGCTGCATTTTCATATTTTTGATCCAGAAAACGTCCTCAAGGAATGCATTCACTGGGCAGGGCAAACTTCATGAAACCTGATCCACAAAGATGAAGCTCTTAAATGTCTTATATCTTAGGGAGATGATTCTACTACAACATAAATGAATTAATCACAAGCCTTCAAAGTACTTTTACAATGAACCCAATCCCCACTACCTCTAAAATACTGGAAATCACAGATTTGAAATCTATTACATTTAAACAAAGTTAACACAAATCTAAAAATTATATATCAGCATTTTTCTACAGTTTATAAGTTATATCTAGAAATACATTGAAATGTTTTAGAATTCTTCAATGCTTCTAAAAGGAAAATATTACTGAACATTTCATGTATTCTTTTCTGTTGCTTTCATAAATAAAACAGTAAGATCTATTTCAATACTTCAATTTACAATGTGAAAATTTATTACCCAAATTCACATTATTGTTATTTACTTTTATTTTTCCTACAAAACATCTAAAATTTCACTAGTCATCACACATACTTAATTATTCCTTAAGATGACTTTCACTTATATGACAATGCACTCTTTTTTATAGACAAAATTTCACTGGTTTAGTTCAAATCCAAAATAAGAACGGAGACCAACACACTTGTTAATCCATAATAATTGTGATGAAGAGTATCACTAAATTACTTAAAACATAGGTACAAGTTGTATAATACTCATTAGTATTGGTTTAAAATGCTATTGTAAGAGGCGAATGGATTTAGAAAATGGTGAAACTGGCAGTTCCTCAAACTTTTAGTATAAGGTAGATATGATTTATTTCAAAACAGTTTCTCTAATAATCAAATAAGACAAACATTGGTGTTATTCTTTTTGAAAAGCTATATTATGAATAATTTGGTATAGTAGGGTTAGGGTTAGAGCTATTTATTTGGAAGAAAACTGTCTTTAATGCTTTATAATAAAATTAAAGCTGGGCATGGTAGTGCACATCTATAATCCCGGCAATTCCAAAGGCTGAGGCACTAAACTGTAAGTGAGGCCCCAAGCAACTCAGCAAGAGCCTGTCTCAAAATAAAAAATAAAAAGGACTGGGGATGTGGCTCATTGGTTAAGTGCCCCTGGGTTAAATCCTTGGGGAGTGGGGTGAGTGGAATTAACGATAAAATTTGAGGAGAAATAAGCAACCTAGTTTTGTGAAAACTATTGTCAAAAGCAACTATTGTCAAAAATAACAAATGATTGCTATTTTTTTCTTATCACTGGAAAAAGTCTTTGCTTAGTCACTGAACATAGAAAGTTCAGGAAATGTTAATAAATTTAACATTGCTGTTTGCATATGGTAACAAACTGTGGCAAGTTCTCATAGACATTTCAATCACATGATTATTTAAAAGTTACTTTAAATTATTCTATTTTTTATTATTCTTATGGGGTCTACATAAAATTATGCTTTTATATTGCAACAATAAATAATTTTATTCTGCAAAACTGGATTTTCTTCACAAATACTTCTTTGACGCTCTGCAAATGTATTTATACACATATGTACATACCTGATGTTATAAATGTTTCTCATTTTGTTCCACTCACTGCCATTGCTCATGCCATGATCTTCACTCTGGTCTAATTTTTCTTCTGGTCTGGATTTTCTTAACAGAGTTTATAAAGTTTTATCTCATCGTTTTCTTCCCTGCCTTTGTAGAGTGGACAGAATCTGTACCACCGAAAATCACTTTAATCAACTGAGTTAAGTAGGATTATGGCTTTCATATGAATCAAATATACATTCGTTCTGATTCTCATAGCCCTATAGACCCCTCAGTCTCCCCCCCTTTTTGTGTGTGTGTGTATATGTGTGTAATCTCACAGAATGTTGTTTCCGGTTAAGTATTTGATTAATTTCAAAAGAAACAAAACATTAGTCTTACCATGTATCTTCATTCATCAGTGGCTGTCCTTTTAGAATGGGAGAACTGCCTTGAGTATAGCCAGGCACAGTGGTGCACACCTGTAATCCGAGCTACTCAGGAGATTGAGGCAGGAGGGTTGCAAATTCTAGGCCACTCTGAGCAATGTATAAGACCTTGTTTTAAACAAAAAAATAAAAATTCCTGGAGTTGTAAGTCAGTGGCCTTAGAACCATTGACATACTCATCATAATATTTACATTCCCTTTCAGTTGACAATCTATGCCATTTCTGGTTCTGAGACTCCATTTGTCTTTTCAATCTATGTTTTGCCTGGTCTTGTAAAATAGTTTGTTATTATTTGTTGAAAGTGAGACATGATGTATCTAGTAATAAAAATAAAGGTAAATAGCTTTCTAGGGTGATTTTTGTCACTCTGGTATGAGTTGGGCAGTGTTCTATAAACTTAGGTTAAGAACTCTGTTTTTCCCAGGGTTATGGCTTTCACAACTGTTTTATAGCTTTCTACTCTTGCCTGCCTTGGGTGAGAAAGGAAGGATAGATGGGGCTGAAATGGGAGAGATGCCCTTCTTCTAGGTGAGCTAAGGCTCTGTTAAAGTCTTTCTCCCTGTGGTGTAGTTGTTTGTTGTAGATAATGCCCTGGAAGTATTTTATAATGCTACTCTTCCCTTAACCCTGTAATTCCCACAAAGTTTGCCTTTCTTTGCTCTTCCATGATAACCTGGTGGTGTTTCTAGAGATGAAACCAATGACACTGTGGAACTTCTATAAGACTGCAGCCCATAGGAATATTTCACTCTCAAGCTAGTTCACTCTCAGCTTCCAGCTGCTTGTCAACATCACAAGTGCAGTCTTCTTTGCAGCTTCAAGCCCCATGGCTTCTCATCTAGGGAAGCAGATCTCAACTATGATCCTGCAGATTCACCTGTCTCTCAAGATTTGGGATTAGTGGTTTGTCCTATCACAATGGTTTTTTGGAGGTCACATGAAAGGTCACTGATTTTCAATTTGCCCAGATTTTTCATGGTGTAAGGATGAGAGAGATTTCCAATCTCTTTATAAGTCAGAGGTGAACCATTAATATTTTTATTATTTTCTAAAATAGCTCCAATACAACCATTTTTTTCTATTTCCTCACAAAAACTTACAGAAAGGATAATATATTTAAGAAACATTGGATGTTTTTAATTCAAAAACTAAATTCCATGCTTTTTAGAAGGGGTTTATCTAAATTGAAATTATAATTTTGTTTTCAGGATTTCATTAATAAAATGAGTAAACTCACCCAAAACTCTCAGGGTAGAGTGAACTAATATAATATACTTCTTGCTGATAGAGCATCTTTGATATTAAATTAAATCTCTGGTGTTTGAGTGTGTCCTTCCCCAAATAATTTTAGAAGTGTGGTATATTATGAGAAGATTTGATCACTAAAGAATAAACCACAGAGCTCTAAGTATTTAACAATAGCATGAAATAAGCCATTGAATGCAATTGTTTTTCTACTAGGAGGTGGGGTTCCATTATGAAATAAATCAATAACTGGTGAGCATTTCAGAAGCAAAACAGTTATGTCTTTCTACTTATACTCTGATTTCTATGGATTCTCAATGATATCTAGGAAGGAACTGAAAAAAATTGCAACAGAAAGCTTAGTGTGATAATGCTATGGTAGTCTAACCAAGGCTCCTGTTTACATGTGTTTACAAAACATTCTTAGTTCCCAGTGTTTTCGAAATGGACAAATTTATACTGCGCTGATAGGAGTAAAATTTAGCAACTTACATCAAGGAACTTTGAGTGTTAACTCTGCAAATAAACATATCAAAATTTGTTTTAAGGGAGAGAGCATAGGCCTACACAAAAGATCATATATTTTTGGCACTTTTGTCAACTGTCAGATAACTCTCTCCATGAGGGTTTTTGCTCTGTGTCTTTAATGCTATTCCTTTGGTCTTTATGTTTATCATTATCTGTTTTGATAATGATAACATACTGTTTTTGTTACAATAGCTCTGTAGTATAATGTAAGATCAAGTATTGTGATGATCATGTATTGCTTTGTTTTTTTCTGGTTCTTTTATTCTTACAAATGGATTTTAGGACTTTCCCTCATTAGTTCTATGAAGAATGTATTTAGTATTTTGCATTGAATCTGTATAACACTTTTGGTAGTATGGCCATTTTTACAATATTAATTCTGTCTAAGAACATGTAAGAACTTTCCATCTTTTGAGGTCTTCTTTAATTTTGCTCATCAGTGTTCTACAGTTTTCATTGTAGGGATTGTAGCATCTTTGATTAAGTTTATTTCCAAGTATTTTATTTGTTTTATTTTTGATGTTATCATAAATGGGATAGTCTCCCTGATTTTTTTTTCTCAGCAGATTCATTATTAGATTATAGGAAAGCAACTGATAAAAGTATGTTGATTTTGTATCCTGGTACTTTATTGAATTTATCAGCTCTAATAGTCTTCTGGAAGAGATTATTTTGGGTTTTGTAGATATAGGATCATGTAATCAACAACCAAACTCACTTGTCTTTTAGTGACATGGAACTTTCTCTAAAATAGATCATACTTTAAGGCACAAAGCAAGTCTTAGAAATAAAAAATAATAGAGATAATTCCTTGTATCCTATCAGATCATAATGGAATAAAATTAGAAATCAAGAAGATCAAAAAGAGAAAACATTTTATAAAATAATACACCTTTGAATGAAGAAAAATTCATAGAAGAAGTTAGTTATTAGTAAATAAAAAATATCTTAGAACCAAATGAGAATAGAGATACTAAATATCCAAAATCCTGGAACAGTATGAAAGCAGTTCTAAGAGGAAAGTTTATAACACAGAGTTTCTGGGTGATAAAATAGAATGATCTCAAATAAATAATTTAATGTTAAAATTCAAGGCCTTAATAAAAGAACAAACTAATTCCCAAATCAGAAGAAACAAGAACTAATTAAGATCAGAGCTGAAATTTATAAAATTGAAAACACAAAACAACAACAACAACAAAAACCCACAAAGAATCAATGCAACAAATCTCTAGATACATGATCTGTCCAGATTGAACCATGAAGATGTACAAAGCTTAAACAAACCAGTATCAAGCAATGAGATTGAAATAGCAATTGAAAGCCTTCCAAAAAAACCCAGAGGACTAAATTGATTTTTAGACAAGTTCTAACAATTTTTTAAAGAGCTAATATAAATTCTTCTCAAATTGGTCCATGAAATAGAAAGGGAATTTATTGCCAAATTCATTCTATGAAGCTAGTATCAACATGATAACAAAACCATAGACACATAAAAGAAAGAAAACTTTAGAACAATATCCCCAATGAACATAAATGTCAAAATCCTTAACAAAATATTGGCACATCACATTTAAAAACACATTAAGGAGATAGTATTCCATGATTAAGTGTGTTCATCCCAGGGATTTAAGGTTTGTTCAACAAATAAAAATCAATGAGTGCATTTCACCATATAAATGAAGTTAGGGAGAGGACTCACACAATCATCTCAATAGATGCAGAAAATCCAGCACCCATTCATATGAAAAATATTGGAGAAAGTAGGGATAGAAGGATGTTGTCTCAATGTTAAAGGCTTTATATAACAAACCTAAGGCTACTATCATACTGAATGGAGAAAAACTAAAAACATTTCTTCTACAATTAGGAAGAAGACAGATGTTCATGCTCTCCACTCCTGTTCGGCATTGTTTGAAACTGTAGTTAGAGCAAGTAGGTAAGAAAAGAAAGTTAAATGATACAAGGAAAAGAAGAAATTCAATTATGTCTATTTGCTAATGACATGATTCTACATCAAGAAGACCCAAAAAACTTTTCTATTTTTGATATTCTTACATTTAATTCTATAAGTATTTTGGGATCTTTGCCTCCTATGTGATGAGTTTGGTAAACTAACAGTACTACCAAATTGATTGTTGATCTAACCTCATTTGTTGAACATGTCATCATCCTCATTTAGTTTCAATGCACTCCAGTGAAACAGTTATCTTTTTACAAATTCTGTTTATTTTGTTGTCTTGCATATCTTCATATCATAATACATAACTTTAATTAATATATATTATGCACTGTGTAGGAATGGCACATGGCATTTTTTATAAATAACTATAAAATCATTCTTTATGTTTTACCAATTATTATTTCATATATTATATATATATGCTAACATTTAGCGTATTTTAGCATATATAGCATATTTTTGTCTTAGTATTTTATTTTTAAAAAACTTTCAGATATTTTTCAACCTGATTTTGGGTTAATTTAGTTGTTTCTTTATCTTAGGACCACAGATATAAGTTGGCCATATTCCTCCAATCTGCCACTCTATTATCCACAGACCCCAGATCTGGACACTGCTGTATTCTTCTGTTGTCTCTGCATATTTTTTGCTTTGT
Source organism: Geosciurus inauris (assembly GCA_004024805.1). NCBI lineage: Eukaryota > Metazoa > Chordata > Mammalia > Rodentia > Sciuridae > Geosciurus > Geosciurus inauris. The sequence continues at coordinate 33,346 of PVHX01004172.1, forward strand.
TTCTCTACACTTGTCTTTTCTTCCTCCTCCATCATATTTCCCTTATTTATCACTTTCTTAGGCACACATTCTAGTAAATCTAAAATGTATCCTCCTACTCTACCTGTCAAACAAATAGTTTTACTTCTGTGGGTGTTTCAAATTCACAAAACATATTGAATCATGTTTCTCAATTTCACTTTGCTTTAAACCCATTTTATTTTTTCCTATTTTAATTTGCATTAGTTTTGCACATGTCTTCTACTTACAGCATAACATTCATTTTATAACTCTATTGTACTTTCTGTGGGTAACAGATTATTGTAACTGTTTGGTGTATTACTGTGCTAGTGTGCCTTTAGCATCTCATCAGGCAGAGATGGTGAGAGTTTATCATTTATATAAAAGTTGGACTGGAAACATAGTGTCAATAGTTGTAGAATATTTAATTAATTGGGCTGTATGAGAATGTTACCCAGAATAGTCAAGCTGGAGAGCCTGTACTAGCAGAGATTCTTACTTCAGGCATAATTGCCAGTTTTTATATTTCTTACATGTCTCTGTTAACTTTTGATGTGCAAAGTAGTATTTTATTGCCATTGCGTATTTCATTCATTTAAAAATCGATGAGGAAGACCCTCACTTTATTTAATAACATCCCAATTTCTTTTCTAAGAGCTACATATTCACATAACCTGCCAATTTTTATGTTTTACTTAATGATCTGCTTTAATATCCTGAGTTTCAGAAATTTTCAGAAATGCTTCCTAACCTGTTACTCATCTATACATTATGCCCGTGTTGAGCTTCCCTAATCAGAAACTTTGCATTATGTTAATTTTTTTCTCTATTTTGTTCATTTTATTTTGATGCCCTAATTAAGGAAAGTTTCTGTCAACTGGGTCACAGTTATATATTCCTGACTTTTTCCCATGGACTTGATATTTAGGTTTTTTCTCATTTAATCCTTAACCATATGAATTATATACGTCCCACCTTAGATATAATATAAAAAAACCAACATTTTCTGTAGATTTAAAAGAAGAACTTTTTAATATTATTGTATTTTTCATACCTTTATTTCATTTTTTTATATTTATGTGGTGCTGAGGATCCAACCCATTGCCTCAAGCATGCTAGGCAAGTGCTCTACCACTGAGCTATAGCTCCAGCCCCTCAAAAGAAGAATTTTAACACTAGTTTTCAAGTAAACTATCCTTCTTGGAGTAATCTGTAGCCTGCACCTGTATCTTTTAAATAAACTAAGCTTGTAGGTATAAGTAATATTTATATTTTGTTTGATTTTTATTTTTCCATATAGCGGAATATTTTCATTCATATAAAGTTGCCTACACTTCACCTACACATAGATATCTTATAAAGTCCAGAAAATTGAAGGTATCCTAAACTGATCTGCTCATATTCTGTCCTGCTCTTGTTTCCCATATACTATCACCCATATTGTCAAATAAAAATTCCATTTTCATACTAGTTCAGACCAAAATTCTTAGTTATCCTTTGCTTCTTTCCCTCCCTACCTCCCTTCCTTCCTTCCTTCCTTCCTTCCTTCCTTCCTGGAATACTACTGCAGCTAATATTGTTAGCTCAATTTTCAAAATAAATCCAGAAACACACTATTTCTTACTACCCCCATAACTGCATAAAATGATTTTATGCAAAACATTATCATTTTTCACTTGATTACTGTTATGATTTCCTAATTAGTCCCCTGGTCTCTGTCCTTGCCCCCCACAGACTATTATTCTCAGCACAACAGCAGCATGATATTGTTATATAAATAGAAACAAAAGCCAATGAAACAGAATAGCAAGCCCAGAAATAACCCCATGTATTTATAGACAATTTGATTTTTAATGAAGGAACAGTAACAGGGAAAGAACAATTTTTTAGTAAGTGGTTAAGGAAAACTGGACATCTAGAAGAATGCAGCTAGAGCCTTACCCACACAGCAGCTGATATAAGGGATCAACTCAAAATGGACAAAAAAACTTGAAAACATGAAACTACTGGAAGAAAACAAACAGGAAGTACTTCAAATTTCTAGCAAGAGTTTCTGGAAATCACCCCAAATTCAAAGGCAAAAAGAACGAAAATTGACAAATGGGATTACATCAAACTAAATGGCTTTGGCACAGCAAAGGAGATGATCAGCAGAGAAGAGACAAAGCATAAAATGAGAGAAACTATTTATAAACTGTTTCTGACAAGGGGTTAGTGTCCATAATATATAAGGAAAAACCCAGTAACAAAAATCAAATAGTCCAATAAAAAATGGCCTAAAGATATGAAATAATATTTTTCAAAAGAAGATATGCAAATGGACAGATATATGGAAATATGCTCAACATTACTAAGCATGAGGAGAACCCACATTAAAACCCTGATGAGATATCACTTCACTCCAGTAAGACTGGCTATTATCAAAAGAAAAAATAAAAAAATAAATAAAAGATAACAAAGGAGGGCAGTGGTAGGGAGAAAGGGAAACTCTTACAGGCTGTTGATTGAAATATAAATAAGCATAGCCATTTAGGAAAACAGTATGACTGTTCCTCAAAAATTGAAAAACAAAAGATGTACCTTATACTAGCAATTCTTCTACTGGGTATATAGTCAAAGAAAATAAAATGCTCACATAGAAAAGACACTTGCAATCTCGTGTTCTTGCAGCACTATTCACAATGGCCAGAATATACAGTCAATCTAAATGTCCTGCAGTGGACAAATGCATAAAGACAGTCTGACAAACACATAATGCAATACTATTGAGCCATAAAAGTATACAGTCTTATTATTAGGGAGAACATGATGGACCTGGAGGTTATTGTGCTAACTGAAAGAAGTCAGACACAGAAAGACAAACACTGTATGATCTCATTCGTATATGGAATCTACAGACATTTCTTGCAAAGAAATTGAGTAAACAGAGGTTTGGGAAGAGGTTTTGTATGTATACAATGTTACAGTTACACATGAGGAATAAATTCTGGTGTTCTGTCTCACTGTCGAGAGTATAATCAATAAGAACATCTTGTATATCTTGAAAAGTTTGAAGAGAGTGTTTTGAATGTGCTCACCATGAAGCCAGCCAGGGAAGGTGACACATGCCATCTCCTTGGAAAGCTGAGCACGGGCATTACAAGTTTGAGATCAGCCCAGACAGTTTAGCAAGATTGTGTCTTAAAATAAAAATTTAAAAAGGCTGTAGATGAAATTCAGTTTCATAGGATGTGTGAAGCTCTTGATTCAATTCCCATTAATGCAGAAAAAAGATAAAAATTTACTCTGAGTTGATTATTTCCCAATGCAACCATAAAACATTACATCATTTATGTAGATATGTGTATGTATATGTGTGTATATAGATATGTGTATATATATATATATATAAATAAAATGTGTGTATGTGTATTGGCACACATTACAATAAGTGACAATAAAAAATAAAATTTAAGTTAACTAATAAAAGCTTATCCCAGTCACAAAAAAAGATGAAAGTTTACCAAGAATTGATCATTACCCAAAGTATACATAAAACAAAACATTACACCATATAAATGTATATACATATATGTGTGTGTCTATATATGTTATATAGACACACACCTACACACACATATTATAAATGTTGCAATGAAAAGTAAAAATATAATGAATAATTATATTTTTATAATTATAATAATTATAATTAATTTAATCAACAAAACTTATAGAGCCGGGCGTGGTGGCTCACGCTTGTAATCCCAGCACTTTGGGAGGCTGAGACAGGAGAATCGCGAGTTCAAATCCAGCCTCAGCAATGGCGAGGTGCTAAGCAACTCAGTGAGACCCTGTCTCTACATAAAAAAAAAAACACAAAATAGGGCTGGGGATGTGGCTCAGTGGTCGAGTGCCCCTGAGTTCAGTCCCTGGTGCCAAAAACAAAACAAAAAAAAAAAAAAACAAAACTTATAAATCACTGTCTTGCTCCAAACACTCAAGGTTCCCTCTTGTGATTTCAGTTATAAGCAGTGGCCACCAGTTACTTCTTAAGTATTTGTGATATCTCTGGTCTCCTTTTCCTCTTTTCCTTTATTCCTAGGCTGATATAAGGCACTGACTCATTTCAGGCACCCTGATTCTCTTTGATGCCAAATTTCAATGTTTGTTCAATGTGGGAACAAAAAAAGAGGCTATGCTTTTTCTAGTGGTCTCATCTAAGACAAGAATCCTTCTTCAGCAATTTTGCCCTACAAATGTGGTCTTCATTGAGTTTGTTTCATTTGAAAACTGGACTTTTACATATAAATCACATTTATTCAGTGGCTTATTTTCCATTGAGTTGTTATACTTTTAATAAGTTATGAAAGCAGGGATATAGTCATTTTTATTAATTTACTTTTCCTATTCTACATAGGGAAACAAAGTGAATTCATAAGATGAATCAAAGCTGTTTTTGCTTCTTGATCTTAATCATTAATACAAATTAATGTCTAATTCATTTACTTAGAAAAGTACATTCTAGACTAAAGCATATTAAATGTAGCTTTAATTATTGATATTTCCATAGTGAGATAACAACATTCTTTAGGAAATTCCCTATACAATGCTACACAGATTTCTAAAATATTTTTAATTACTGATTTAATTTCTTTTCTGCTCTATCTGCTTTTCTGGATTACAAGTTATATAATTTGAAGTATTCAGAGCTTTTGCCAAGAATTAAATTCAGCTTTCCTACTTCCCTTAATTAATGTGTTGATCTAGGATTTATATTAGTCCTTTTACTTCTGAATAGTAAGTGGTGTTTTGTGAAGTGTCCAGTGGAAATGCTTTGTAGTTTGGATAGCAAGTATTATTTGTTCTTGCAAATACTTTCACTTAAGGAAATTCAGGGGGCAAAAAATATTTGTTAAAAAATCACTGACTTTTTTTTCCTTTCAATTCTTTTGTGCCAAATCTATGTTGTACAATAGCTTAAAAGTTCTTTCATTCATCAGCTAATTCAAAGAATATGACAATTGTGTAAAAGTTGACCTATAATACAATGTTAATACTGAATTTTAAGAAAGAAGATAGAGAGATTAATGAAGTCAAACTCATTAGGGGAAAAATGGAATTTCCTGAGAAATGCCTCTAAATGGTGCATAATTGTTTTGTGAATCAGGCAGAATGAACTGGAGTAGGGCTATAACACAGTTAATGTTCATCATTGGGCCTAGAGTAGTAAAGGGAGAGCTCAGTGTTAATAGCATTTCATCATTGGAAGCAGCAGAGAGCAAGAATGCATTTATCACTAAGCTCGAACAGCAAGCACAATTTATTGCAGAAATTTTTGTTTCTTGTATGCTGACAGAATAAAATGAGTAAAGAATTAATTTTCTAGAGCTCAGGTCAGAAATGAAAACATTTAAATGGATAACATAAAACCATAAAGAAGAAAAAAAATTAAAGTTTAGTCACATTGATGTACTTGGATATCAATATAAGTTAATCAATTCAGTAGTAACTTTAAATGACTAATTTTTAATGAATAAACTATGCCATAAGTCACCAGAGATGAAAGAAAATTTAAATATATTTTATTAGCTTATAGTGTACAACACATAATGATCAGTTTCATTTACAGTATGCAGTTTGTGTAAATTACCAGAAGCATGAAAAGAAATTGAAGCACACTCAAGATTAAATGGATACAGCAGACATTACTAATTACGAGAACATTTTAATATTTAGGAGACTTCATTATTCACTTTGCAGAGAATATAAGCAAATGGTCACATTATACATTTTGATGGCAGCACTGAAAACATTTTAATGTTAAAATTGGAAATGAGAATAACATTTTAGAAGAAAAGAAAGAGACAGATGATAATACATATTACCTCAGTGAATAAAGGGACAAAGTTTATAACCTTAACTATGAAGTAATTGTATATTCAACTGCCTGCCCAGATGTAATAGGGTGAAAAAAGCTTGAGTGTATAGTGGTAAAAGAGATTTTTGGATCAAGATAAAAATGTGTTAAATGCTGCCAAATCTAGATCTCAAGTCTCTCTAACTAGATTTTATGTTATACGTAGCATAATTTGACAAAGTGATAATAGACTTCAGTGAGAAGAGAACCAAATTATATTGGCTCTGAATAGAAAATCTCATTTGAAGACTCAACTACTCTCCTGTTTAGCTAGAGTATTATACTTTAATGAGAAACAGGCACTCAGATGCCAATCAGCAAGTCTAGACACTATTTCAATATTGTACGACCAGATGAGAACTCTAAATTTGATTCTCATGTTCTGAAAATTCATATTCAACATTTATGGTATAACAGCCCCTGTACATTCCTCCTGCCCTGCTCTGAAGGAAAGGTAAGCATATTTCTACCTTCGTCCTTTCACATTCTCACCCACAGATACTGATACTCGTTTATTTCTAATCATAAAATTCACTTACTGAACTCTCTTATGCAACTTCTAATTACTATCAGAATGCAGTGAAAAATTCTAAACATTGTTCATAAAGTCCTTCATCTTTAGTTTCCACTAACTTTCCAGTTTTTATCTTCTACCCAAATACAGAACTATACTGAAAATACTCAACACCCCAACAAAACACAGGCCTGTGGTGCCAGAGGAGTTGTCAGCTGGTGCCCCCACATGCAGGCATTATCTCTTTACTGGTTGGATCTTGGGTGGCTGGAGGCTGAATAGGGCTGGGAGTGAATTCAGGTCATACCAATTCATCAGACATCCTCCTTCTGGATTCTTGTCACAGAAACAATTCCTCTAATACAACTGATTTAAAATTCTTCCAGTTACTGGCATCTTTACACTTGTTTCCTCCTTCCGGAAATCTGTCCTATTCCTAAAGTTTGCACGTTTCAGTTCTCAAATGATTATTTGATCTCTATGTAGTTTTCCTTATATTTTCCAAGTTCTTATCCTTATAAATTAGGCTGTTCTTTGCTTGTATAGAACAACTAGTCTTATTCTGTATTATTGAAATAATTATCATCATTCTCTGAATCTAAACTGTTGTTTTTGTTTCTCGTTTGCTTGTTTTGTATAATAATACTATAAACAACTAACTAGTATGACAGTGGTTAAATGCTCCAATTCTTGGAATACTCTGAACAACTAATTCAACAGATCCTCTTGCTATGGCTCAAACATTGAGATATTTAGTAAGATCTTTGTTGATTCATGTGCAATTTACAGGTGAGAACTATTTTGTGAAGACAATACTTAACAGAGGTAGAGCCCTTGGCTAGCATGTGCTTGGCCCTAGGTTCAATCCTAGGCACAGTGAAAACAGTATTTATGCTTGCTTTTTATTTTTAACTGTGTCCCATACATCTTGCACAGAACACAGCACAAAATCCATATCTTGAAAATCTTATTGAATGAATGAATGCATATAAAAATAATTCATTGATACAAGTTTACTTTCAACTTGTGAAGTTAGATCATGTAAAATTCAGTGGGAATAGAGATAATGCTTGGAATATAAAATTTTTTTAAAAACCCTTTATTTGCTTTAGAAATAATTACAAATGCTGAACCCTTTAGTCAGAGAGTTCTTCCTACTTCAGTATCTGTGTCGTGTAGATAGAATTAAATAAGCTCTAAATCATTGGTAAATATTTGTCTCACTTCTCACACGTTTCTTTTGTTTTGTCTTTTCCTTCCCCTTCCTCTTCTTCTTTCATTTTTTCATTACCTCTATCTGTTATTCTTTCTTCCCAGATCAATTTCTTAACATATATGTGAGATTTCTGGCTCCCATTTGTACCTAGAGAGAAGGAAACAATGAGGTATATAACGCGTGAAAAAAATTAAAAATGATATATCAGTGAGGATTCAATTACTATTTTGATGATTAAATCACAGGATTAAATTTTCAATGCCAATGATGACCTTTTTTATATTTAAAATTAACAGAAGTCAAATAATAGAGCATTAATTCTCTACTCAATTAATTTTAGAGTAATAAAATCAATATTTACATCTTATGTTGTAGGTTTTACTTAAGTTTTGAGGTTCAGTTAAGTTAAAGCATAAAGGCTGTATAATCATAGTCTTATGCAGGCAAACCTAAATATAGTTAATTCTGTATAGTTATCATTTAATAAAGTAATATACAGTACCAGTGTATGATCTGCAGTTTTGCTACTTCTAAGAATATTAATGTTAAAGTGCTAAGATATTATATTATAAAGTGCTAGAGTGATCTTTGGGTCGAAATGAGAACTGCATAAAGAAATAGAGGAATTTAATGATTTGGCCTGTTTAGTGATTTGGTTAACTGTGAAGTAGCAATGGTAAAATGAGAATCCATAACACCTAATTCCCAGTGGAATTCCAATTTACCTCTCTATGAGAGATTCACACTAATATTATCTAGCACTATAATTTACAGCTGATTATAATCATGGAGAATATATATAACTAATTCTATTTAGTTTTATTAAGGAATCATTATTCTATTACTGGAATTCGCCAACATATTTTCAAATAATTGATTTCCTCGGTCAGATATTTAGTTTTTAAAGCTACAAATTTATCAAACATATAAAATACTATTCTTTCAGAAAGAGAAAAATTGCCAGTAAAAATAGATTACATAAATTATTTGCTATTAATCAAAGTTGTGTTCTTTCTAATAGACATTGACAAAAGTCAAGCTTTTAAGGAACATCAGGATTTTTTGAGAGTTACCTGAGAACACATATGATTTAATTGAATTCATAAAGATACATTTTTAACTGTTATGCATGAGAATTGAGATACACATTCATATTTATCTTTTTAAGGGTATATCCTCAAAATTTATATATAACATTAGAATGATAATCATCACATATTTTTAAAAATTTAGAATCCTTTTAAATAGGGAATAATTTTATTGCTGCCTTTGGAGAAATAGTACAAGATAAGGATTGGAAAATTTTATATTAGATAAGTAAACATGGTGAAAATACTGCAGAAAAAAAGTTACAATAATTTTGAATACATTTTATTTCTACAAATAGTTTGTGTCAGTTTTTTGCCACTGTGACCAAGTTATGTGACGAGAACAACTTAAAGGAAGGAAAAAGTTTATTTTGTTTCCTGGTTTCAGAGATTTACTTCATGGCGAGCTGACTTTTATTTTCGGCACAAGGTAAGGCAGAACATCATGGCAGAGGTGCATTGTGGAGAAGCACTGCTCTACTCACTGCAGAAAGGAAGTAGGGATAGGGAAGGGGTGGGGAATATAATCACTTCCAGGGCAGACCCCTTGTGACTCACCTCCTCCAGCCAGCCTCACTTGCCCACAATTACCACTCCATCAGTCCATTAAAACTAGAGTGGATTAATTAGGTTACAGATCTCATAATCTAATCATTTGGCCTCTAAATATTCCATTCTTAGCACAGGAGCTTTTGAGGAACACATCATATCCATGCCATAGTAAACTTATTTTGATAATATTTGGACTACAAAAATAATATTTCATCATCACAACAAAACCACAGAATTTTTTTTTTTTTTTTTTTTTTTTTGGTACTAGGGCTTGAACTCAGGGGCACTCAAATACTGAGCAACATCCCCAGCCCTTTTTTAATATTTTTTATTAAGATACAGGATCTCACTGACTTGCTTAGGGCCTAAGTTGCTGAGGGTAGCTTTGAACTTGCAATCCTCCTGCCTCAGCCTCTGAAGCTTCTGGTAACAGGCGTGCACCAACTCACCCAGCTCCTCTTTTATATTGTTCCACATTTTACATGTTAACTATTTGTAGTATATTGTTAAAAGAAAAATAGTATCATCATTTTATATGGATGTTATTTATTTAGAGATTTTTAAAAAAATACATACTTTTATCTGAATGTCTCAGTAGATAATAGTAGAAGTAATCAAACCAATATCTAACTATATTTACTAATATAAAATTGCACATGCCTATTTCATAGAATCATATGATTTCAAATGCTGTAATTGTAGTATTTATTTTCAAAATGTTAATGCTGTACTCAATAGATACTCATATTAAGTCATCTGATTTGGACTTGATTCTGATATTGATGGGAAACTGGGCTTCAAAACAAATAATACATTACCTTTGAAATTAATGAAATATTGGATTAATTCTTGTTTTTGTCTTTAGTAATTTTTCAGTCTCTAATCTAGTGAAAAATAAAGCAGTTTTGAGACTCACAATGTCATGAAAGGGTACCCATCATTAATTGATATCTGCCATGACTTAATGTATTATTGGAGACTGCCAAGTACAAGAAAGCTCATTTTATTAGAAATCATAAAACAAACAATTCTGACCTTATCTGGAAGTCATTCCTGTCCTTTCAAAGTAGGTGAACAGAAATTTTCAAGGATAGTTCCTGATTCTTTACTTAAGTCTTTATAAGGTTGCAGTGAAAATTGGGCTTTTGAATATCATTATACTTATCACATTTACTTTTTTCTTTGAAATAAAAGCAAGGCAGTACATGATTGCCATATATTACATTTTATTAACACTTAACATATTTTTAAGTGTTGCTTCCAGTCACATGACCGCTGCCAAATTAGATCAGGGTTAGATTTTATTTTTATATTTGATTATCTTGTTAACTTGATTTTTTTGTTAACAGTATTTTAATAATAGAATAGATTTCTGTTGATTTTTAACACTTCAGTCAATTTTATACTTACATAATTAATTAAATTTGACTACTATAACACAAAAAATGTTTATTTTAGCTCTCAGAGGTAAATAAATCTCTTTTAAAAGTATGTAACATCATGTACATACATATGTACATAATGAAATGTTACAAACCTTACATAAAATATAATATGCTGTAGTATACAATGATATGACTAAGACACATAATATGATTAATAATACTGGACTTTTAGAACATATATGCCTTGTGAGTTTTATAGAAGTTATAGTTTCTTGGTAAGTATATAAGTGCCTCAAAATACTGTAGACAAGTAAAGAAAGTTCATACGTCTTCCTCTGTGATACGTTTGTTAATTTTGATTTTTATATTTGTTTATAGTGAGTTTTATTTTGTTTTATTTTATTACAAATTTTATTTCTAGTTATTCATTTTTTAGCTAACCCTTTTATTATTATTGAATGACCTTTTTATTTAACAGTGTATTTCATCTAGTAAATATGGCTACCTCTGCTCTCTTTTCATGAAATATAGTTTTTTTTTGTTAATCGGTTTACTTTCTTTCTTGGGAGTACCAGGGATTGACCTCAGGTGCACTCAGCCACTGAACCACATCTCCAACCCTATTTTGTATTTTATTTAGAGACAGAGTCTCACTGAGTTTCTTAGTGCCTAGCACTTTCTGAGTCTGGCTCTGAACTTGTGATCCTCCTGCCTCAGCCTCCTGAGCTGCTGGGATTACAGATGTGCCACACCATGTCTTGCTTAATCTGTTTATTTTCAACCAACAGGTGAAATTTATGTCTTATAAGCAGAGTATAGTTGTCTTGATTGTTTCAAATCCTTTCAGCCAGTATGCATCTATTGATGAGAGAATTCAATCTATTTAAATTAAAATTGTTAAGTGAGGGTTTTCAATTGCTATTTTATTAATTGCCTTCTAGTTGTTTTACAAATCCTTTGTTACTTTCTTCCTCTGTTGTTGTCTTCTCATGTATTTAAGTGATTTCTCTAGTGCTATGTTTTGATGCTTTTTGTTACTTTTTTATATTATCTACTATAGATATTGCTTTGTGGTTATCATAAGGATTACAAAATGCATCTTGTTGCTCTATCAGGTTATTTTAAACTTATTTGATTGCAAACATTAAAAAGATGTAAAACAATTTTTTTGTACTCCATTCCTTCCCTCTTATTTTGTATACTTTATATTTCACAATTATAATTTACACTTTTATATTGCACAAAATTTGCATTTTTGTTACTTTTCCCTTAACAAGCTATTAAAGCTGCTATTATTGGTAGTTTTGGCTTTGACTTTCATACTAAAGATATGAATGATTCAGATACTCATCTTAGAATATTGAGATCACTACTGTGTATTTACTTTAACCAGTTTTATAATTTCAGTTACTTTTGTGCTATTAATTAGCATGTTATTTCAGCTTGAAAAGTATATCTTCTTCATTTCTGAAGGACATCTTTGCTGGGTATAATATTCTTGGCTAGCAGTTGTTTTCCCACTTCAGCATGCTGGATATATTAACAATACTCTTTTCATCTATAAACTTTCTGCTGAGAAATCAGATGATAGCCAGACTTAGACTTTATGTGTTATTTGCTACTCTTCTCATGCTGCTTTTAGGATCCTTGGTTTGCCTTTGATTTTTGATGGTTTGATTTTGTGTCTTAGGGAAGTCTTGTGTGGTGGAACATGAAGACTTTTGATATACCTGCATATATCTTTCACTGGGTTTTGAAGTATTTGTTCCACAAATTCAATAAATGATTTTTATACTCCTTTATCTCTTTCATGTCTCCTATGAATCCATCATTTGCTCCTTTAAAGTTGTCCCACAAATCCCATAAACTTTTTTAAAATTTTATTTCATTTAATTCTTATTTTCTCTTCAAATTCTATGATTTCAAGTAATCCAAGAAGTTCACAGCTTCCCCTTTTGTTTATCAAGTCTACTATAGATGCTCTTTATTGCAATTTTTGTTTTACTCATTGTGTTTTTCAGTTTCTGGATTTATTTTAAGTTTTTCAAATTTTAATCTCTTACATTTCTCATTCTGGTCATTTATTGTTTTTCTTATTTTATTGAGATTTTTTTGTTTGCTTTCTTAAAGTACATTGAGCTTCTTTAAAAGTTATTCTGAATTGTCAAATTATTTACAAATTAGTTTACCCATCTCTGTTTGGGGTTGCTCACTGGACCTTTATTTTGTCCTTTTGGTGTTATTATATTTCTACAGTGATTCTCAATTCTTGTGGCTTTGTGTCAATTTATGTACATTGAAGAAATAGGTATTCATTCTAGTCTTCTCAGATTTGCTTTGCCTGGGAAAGCCCTTCAATGGCTAGTCTGTTATTGATTCTAGGCAGAATGTATGACATGGTTCCAAAGGCTGAGATAACTGTACCCAGCATGGTGTTGGGGTAGGTTGAAAGCATGGGGCAACTGAAATCAGATTGCCACTGAAGATAGTCCATTTCCCAGAGCTTCTGAGTTCTGCCTGGTAGTGATAACAATGAGAGATTGAGAATATCTACTAAGCCTGGAGCTTAGGTTCATGATTCCCATTTAGTATCAGAGTGAGTCTGAAGTATTGGTCATGGGGTGTCTGTTCATTGCAGGGATTTACTGTGGCTAGTATGCTGTTAAGGTCCAAGGAAAAGTCCTATATTTATTTCCTTCTCTTTCTCTGTCAAAATGATACACTCTCCATGCTTTGTTTCCCAAGGTTGTGGGAGGGTGATGTGGTTTTTGTAAGTGTCCTTTCAATGTATATTTTGTAAGTGTCCTCTTCAATGTATATTTTCTTCTTATTGTGACACATTCAGGTTCTGTAATCTCTCTCCTGCTTTCCTTAGCTTTTATGAGGTTAGTTCCCTTATCTCTTATGAAGGAGTTGTCTCTGCTGGGATGAAAATCACTAATGAGTTTGAGTTCTATTCTCTATTGTTTTGTTCTAATCATTTATTTTTGAATTATATGTTCTTGTAATCATCTGATTTTGAGTCACATAACAAAGATTCTACTTTGCTAATCATTTTTCAATGATTAGTACATGCATGTATTCAGACAGAAAATTCTAGTTATTTTGAAAATAAAATGGTTTACTATTTTATTTAAGTGTTACCTTTAAGGTTAGTTGTTATATCTCTAAAAATTCCTAAGCTGGACACAGTGCTATGTGCCTTTACTCTGAAATATTCAGGAATATAAAGCAGGAGGATTGCTTGAGCCCAGGAGTTCATGGCCAGCCTGAGCAATATAGCAAGACTCATCTTTAAATAAATAAGTAAATAATAAATAAATATATTTATAAACCTTGATTGAAACAAGGTTTATTTTATATATCACACATTCATTGGTTATTTACATTGCAAAATAATTTATTTGCTTACAGTAAAAATCAAATATTCCACTGTGAACTGTAATGTGCTTTTTGATATTCATAGGAGCAAAAACACATGTTTAACTACACCTACAAAATCTAATATTTTCTATTCTTTGTAAAATCTCATTGTTTTATCTCACAAAGTTTCCTCCAAGGTTTCCTATGCCCAGCCTCATTAGTTCAATGTGGGATTCTCAAACGTTCTGTGTTCTTTTCTGATTAATTATCTTCATGTATAATTTTTTTTCCTGCTGTAAAGATGCTCAGAGAGCTCTGATCCTTCTTAAATATTAAACTTTATTTAAATTCCAACAATATTTTATAAGTAAGCTAAAAAATTATTTTTGCAACAAATCTTCTTTAGCTTCCAAATTAGTGGGGTGATCTGCACATGCAATGTAAATAGTACTTTGTATTTTTCTTTTTATTTTGATTATTTGTAGCATTTCTTTGTGTTGCTGTTTGTATCCTACTAATGGACTATAAACTACTAAAAGGTAGAATGTGCAAAGTTTTCTCAATTTATGTATGTTTGAAGCAAAACCTGACTATAGGAAGTGCTCAATAGATATATATTAAATGAATGCATGTTGTGTCAGTCAGCTTTCCATATCTGTAATCAAAATACCTAACTACAACAACTTAGGGGATAAGAGCTTATTTTGGACCCATGGTTTTAGAGTTTCAGTTTATGGCCAACCAATTTTATTGTTCTGGGCCCCAGAACAGGCAGAATATAATGATAGAAAGACATGGTGGATGAAAGCTGTTCATCTTACAACAGCTTAAAAAGAGAAAGAGAGAGAACACAGGGTGGCTATGGGCATACATTGTCCCGGCCATGTCTCTAGGATCTATTTTCTCCAGCCATGCCTCAACAGTTGCCACCCAGTAGTCACCCAAGCCATTAAATATATTAATCTACTGATAAGTTTAAAACCTTCACAAACTAAACATTTTATCTCTGAACATTCCTGTATTGCCAAACACATGAGCTTTTCAGGGAACATTAAAGACCCAAACCAAAACAGATGGGTAGTGAACACCATGTTAAATGTTTTAGTGTATGTTGAGATCTTAAGAAGATTCTAGGGGATAAGGATATAGCTCAGTGACAGAGTGCTTGCCTAGCATGCATGTGTCCCTTGAAAGTTCATGTGTGAGATGATGCAGGAATGATTAGCTGTAGACAGGTAGGTTATATCTGAAAGAAGAGGGTCACTTGGGGCATTCCCTTGGGGATTATGTTATGCCTGGCTCTTTTCACTCAGTCTCTCTCTCTGCTTCCTATTTTTCCTGAACAGTTTTTCTGCACCACACAATTCTGGCATGATGCTTTGCCTCATTTCCATATTCCAGATCTATGGATTCAGCCAACCATGTACTGAGACTTCTGAAACCATGATCTAAAATAAAGCTTTCCTTCTCTAATTGTTCTGTTCAGGTATTTTCATCACAGAGACAAAAACACTGACCACACACAAAAAGATATTCTTAATAATACAATATTTTTCAAGGAAATTCTTATTTTATTTTCATATTTTCTTCTATACCTGTATTTTATTTATTCATTTTATGTGGTGCTGAAGATTGAACCCAGTGCCTCACACATTCTAGGCAAGCAATCTACCACTGGGCCACAATTACAGCCCCTAATAATACAATATTCTCAATATCTGTAGCATCTATGAAAGTGATGCACTCCTGCAGAAATTTCCACTAAGTTTAAATTGATTTTGAGATCAAAATGACTTGAAATGCAATTAAATAAACTAATAAAAAAATTAGGGATTGAATTAATTTTAAAAACTTCAACTAAATCTTTTAGATCAAACCTACTCTCGCCTATTCCAAATCTTTGTAGTTTTATTGTTGCTACTGTTGTTGCTGTGGGTTGTTTGCTTATGTATTCACATTGAGTGATACAGATTTGAAAATACTAGTCAATTGTTTAACATATTTTGATAACCTCTATGATATGGACTCATGAAAATTTCCATTTTTGACTTTTTATATTATATATGAACAGAACTGATTATAGAATAGTTTCTATCTACTTCAATCAAAATAAATGGGTTAGCTAGGCATGGTGGCGCAAGCCTGTAATCCCAGCACTTAGGGAGGCTGAGACAGGAGAATCATGAGTTCAAAGCCAGCCTCAGCAATGGCGAGGTGCTAAGCAACTCAGTGAGACCCTGACTCTTCATAAAACACAAAATAGAGATGGGGATGTGGCTCAGTGGTCGAGGGCCCCTGAGTTCAATCTCCAGTACCAAAAAACAAAACAAAACAAAACAAAACAAATGGGTTGAAGGTGAATATATCAAGATCTTATGGGAAGAGAAGATTTTCTGGCTACATATTTTTAAGCATCACTCTCCTGAGGGCAGTTTGAAATGCAAAGCCTCTCTTAAGTGATATGTTTCATCTCTGAAACTCCTAAGGGTTGTTGAAAAAGTGTCATATTGTTACCCTTGATGTGTAACAGATATCTTACCTACTTCATGGTTGCAAATACATTCACAACAATCCACTTAACTAGAAGAATCATTGCATTACAAAAATACAAAGTATTATTTCAAACTCCAATACTTTTTCAGGTAGATATTTTACAAACAATCATTCTGTTTCCCTTCTACTATCACTATCACGTGGTAAATCTTTAAGATGATTAATAAGAAGAATTTATACCTATATGTCAAGCATCCATGATAATGAAAATTCATCTCTTTTCAATTCTAAGCTAATATTTCTTTTCTTAGTCTTCTCCAACTTTAAAAGAACAATGATTACTATTTTCAATAGAAGGAAAAATAAGAATTTAAAATTCACAAATATGGAAATAGTTCTCTGTAGCTTTGATTCTGTCTTAAAAAAATTCCACACTGAGGTAGTTCCTGCTGATAATTTGTTTGTCATTTCAACTGAAGAACTTTAAACTGGAGAAGCAAGTGATAGATAGGTAAAACCTTTACATATTTATAGCATGCTGATTGGAACTAATTACAGAAGCACATAAATATGGAATTTATTTGCAGAGAGCTAGAATCAAATTTATAATACCATTTACATTCAGTTAATATACAAAGAATATTTCTTCATTTTAAACTTTGAAAAATAAAATTATGTTTCCTCAACCAAATAGTAAATGATGGTTTGAATTCCAAATTCAACTCTGATGTTTACTTGATATGAGAAACTGAGAAAGTAAATTAATTTTTCTAACCAGTAGCTCAAAGAAAAATTAATGTTTACCTTAGAGCTTTGACATTTACACAATAAGATGTTTCAGTGTCTTCTATTTTACAAGGGTCTAACGCACACTAGAATTTTTTTTTTTTTTTAAAGATGTGCTGGTTCTTTCTTCTTAGTCACTCTGAATGTATGTACTTTCACATATATTTGAAACTGTATTTCTTCCTATAATTATTTCCAGTACAATGGGAGCAGAATGACTTGTCTCATTTCTAAGTGGACTACTTAAAATTCAGAGGATACTTTGTTATTTCGTTTGTTTGTTTCCCTCTAGGGAAAATATTTCTAACAGTGGCTACTTAAAAAAGAAGACAATGGCATAGATCAGTGAGGTAAAGTGACTCTTGTTGAATATGTACCTTAGGTGAGAAATTAAGAAACAAAATATAAATAGACAAGCCGGGCCCGGTGGCGCAAGCCTGTAATCCCAGCACTTAGGGAGGCTGAGACAGGAGAATCACAAGTTCAAAGCTAGCCTCAGCAATAGCGAGGCACTAAGCAACTCAGTGAGACCCTGTCTCTACATAAAACACAAAAGAGGGCTGGGGATGTGGCTCAGTGGTCGAGTGCCCCTGAGTTCAATCCCTGGTACAAAAAAAAAAAAATATATGTATATATATACATATATATATATATATATATATACATATACATATATTTATAGACAACCTTTACAGTTTAAGTCACTGAGTGCTGGGAGTGTAAGTTAATTTTTCCTGAAAGATTCATAACCCTTTCAACAGTGCTCAAACTATGGCTGAAACATAAAACTTTGCTCAACAATTTCTAAGATCACAATTGAATGAAACATCCATTTATTCACCATTCCAGAGAACTATTTGGACAAAATATATAATTTTCTTAGCTCTTGTTATTAAATTTAAAATGCATGGATTAGAGATAGTATAAATTTCAACAAAACTTTTATTATATGCTGCATTTTTTAAGATAACACCTCAATAGTACATTTTATTTCTGTGTAGAGATTTTTAAGGATTTTATAATATAGCTTTGAAAATGCCATACATTTATTTTATTGATCACTGACATTTTTCTGATAAGTACATTATATTCAACACAATCTTTTCATTTTATGTATTCATCTTATATTCTAACAACTTTAACTTCTACATAATTCTCTTATAAGTCCTATTAAAATCTTTAGAATTAAATCATATACATTTCATTTTTCATATCATTATATTCATTATATTGTCTTGCAAATACTCTTAAGTGTCTTCTGCTTTATTTCCTGATGTACCCTTTTAATATGTTCCCATTCATGGTTATTTCCGATCATTCTCTTCCTCTGGTTTGGGTGGCTTTTTATAGTGTGAAGAGCACAACAAATAGAATATAAATCAGCAACTTCAACTGAGTGCTCAACAACAAAAAGAAATTGTGCCTATTTACTTGGTCATTCTTTTATTACTTTCTAAAATCACTTAATTATACCTACCCTACGCTCCTTAAGTGTCATGTTTTCTGTTTTCTATCCCTTTCTCCTAAGATTATGTGTTATAGAGATAATGGATCTGTCGGAAAAAACTTTCTCAACCTTCAATCTTAAACCTTTAACTCTGCCTGCTGCCACATTTACTTCTTTCTTTTTTTCTCCTGATGCAAAATAGCACATGTGATCATACTTATTAAAGGTGAATCCTTCATATGCACTGAACTCCATCTGCTGCTACCTTCTGCATCTAGCCCTATTAAATCTGTTGCTGCCTGCTCAGGATGCTTACTTATCTCTCTTCTTGCTGGTGCATGTACACTGTCCCTCCCACATATGCAAACTTTACAAAGCATTCAAACATGCCTCAAAGGGCTGTAAGACTACATGATACAGTATATAATGAAAATTAAGATTTAATCACTTCATATATATCTCAAATAACTTTTGAAAAATCATTTCTCTTTATTTACAAAGTTAGAGAATGTCATAACCTGTGACAGTAATTTCAATGCATACTTCTATAGGATTTTTCCATCATTTTTATTTAGGAATGTAGTTATTTAGAATGAAAACCTTGAATTCACAACTGTTCTTTGTGAAATTGGCAAGAAAATATCTTAGTATACTTTGTAGAATAATGGCTGAATGAAAGCTGAGACAATGTGTCAAATAGTAACTTTCTGTTAATACCTATGTTTATCCAAACACTTAAGTTTCAGAGTATAAATAACATTACTAAGCACAGTCTTTAAAGAAAATAGATTGGCCAGGAAGAAAAATGTGTCATATCCAGCACATTAAGGATGGATAGAGGAGAAAAGTCACAAGAAATGTGGCAAAGGGCTCAATTAATAAACAATCTGTCATTGATCCTCTACATCTAAAAGTTTTGGATGTGTGGGCCTTTCTCATTCTTGCTTTGCTGCCATAATGTGAACATTTGACTTGGTAACCTGGTTTTGCTTTCATTTGTGCCTATTCTTCACAGAATAAAACTTGTCTCCTGGCATTGAGGTGGCACTTATGTATCGACCTTATAATTCAGCTATTACTGTTGGCTGTAAAAAATTAATAGGGAATTTGATATGATGTTTATTTAAATTGGCATTTGGGTTTGACATTCTTGACACTGAACTATATGATAATTGGTCAATCTGAAAAAAAGAGAGAGTCCTCATTTTGCAGATTTTCACGATTTATTTGATGGTATAAACTGAATACACAAAACTCTACATATCCCAAACTTGCTATAATTTGATATCATGAACTCCACCAGGCAAAATAAATATAAAGTATATCTCAGAACATTTAGATGCACATTGAATGTAACATAAGAATGGAGTATTTTGAATTGAAAATACTAAGAAAACAAAAATACTAGCATGGTCTGCTTATGTAAGATATTGCTCATATATTAAGAATGATTAACTCTACCCATAAATTGGAATCCTATCTAAAGATTCTAGAAGTTGCTCATTTATTTACCCATTTTGCAACACCTATTATATTCCAAGGATTTATAGTTTTCTTTAAAAAACGTCAGCTCTAAAAAACAGCATATTTCAAAGAAAACACACACAAACACATACACACACAACTGCATTACTTCGTTTTGGAAAATAAAATTCCAAAAGTTCAGTTGCTTAACTCTGAGAAGTGAAAACTATGGTGTTTTCATTTTGTTCAGATAACAATGGCATGGGTCAGTGAGTAGATTTATATGTGGAGATTTCAGGGACCAGGATTTTTTCCATTTCTGAATACATCTGAATCTTCTGCATTCGGCAACACACTGACAAAGAGAAGATGGAGAAAGCATGAGCAATTTTCTAAGTGCCTCAACACACAATGTCACTTATCATTTCCACTGAATTCCTTCAATAGAAAACAGTCACATGACTTCAGTTTGTCTCCAGGGGACTGGAAAGTGTAGTACTGGCTGGAGACCTGCCTCTCATCTATACCTTGCCTTATTAGTATAAGTTACATTGTTTATCATTTTATTTTAGGATACTAAATGCTAGTTTGGTCAAGTTTGGACATGATACAAAAGGTCTTTTATCGACAAAATGAAAAATGTTCAATTTTGCTCTAATACAAATTAAATTACTATCCTGGTTCCAGGTGAACAGAAATAATTATTGATATCTATCTGACTTTTGTGTGCATTTGATTCTTTTTTCTTCAAAATTAAATGTGGAAATGAAAGCCTTACTCTCAAGGGTTTATTTTTCCTCTTAAATAAATGACATGAATTACTTCTCCTTTTAGAATTATCTTTCCCCAAGTGTTGCTGATGGCTTCTTTTTAAAAAACGCTTTGCATTAGCAAGTGCCATCCAGATGAAAAGCCCATTTGAACTTGACATTAATTTTACACTCAGTGCATAATACTCGACCTTGTCATTAGGTCAACTATAAACTGCCACAATGGAAATGTAATTTTTCTACTACATTGCTATTTGTCCTTCTCGTATTTGTGCCCTGAGATATACAGTTGCCCTCTACTGTCATCTTTGTCCCCTTTTCATATTGCTCTCTTGCTCATTAACTTTCATCAATAATATTATAAAAGATAAGGTTCTTCTAGTATAAATATACCTGAGTTTCTTCCTCTCTTTATTTCCCAACTAAACAACAATAACAACAACAAAATCTTTAGTAGCCAAAACACTCTGGAGTTTCAGTTTTTGAAAGCCATGTGTGGAGCAAGGTTGTAAGAAGCTGGCAGGTGATTTCATGTATGTTGCTTCTGCCTTTTCTGTCACCTGTATTTCAGGATGTGCTCTGCCCTGTGCAGAAACATGCTGTGAATGCCTTTTTTCACTTTCTGTGCTTTGGAGCCACCTCCATATGAACAACGAATTATTTCCTTGCTATTCATGCACAGATACTCTTGAATAAATTTACATTTCTCTGCCATTCTGAAAATTGTTCCTTTATTCAAAAGTTGTATCCCAGGTTATATTAAATGTTTTAAGAAGGCACATAGTGCTGGGCGCAGTGGTACATGTCTGTAATACCAGTGGCTCAGGAGGCTGAGGCAGGAGTATCACAAGTTCAAAGTCAGTCACAGCAATAGTGAGATGCTAAGCAACTCAATGAGACCCTGTCTCTGAATAAAAAATACAAACAGGGCTGGGAATGTGACTTAGTGGTTGAGTGCCCCTGAGTTCAATGTTTGGTGACCCTCCCCCTGAAAATACACATAGCATAATAAATGAGGTTTTGTTGTAAAGTCAAATCATAAAATACATCATTTTGGAAGTATTGATAGAATCATGTTTTCTGTAGCCAAAGAAAGCATATCTTAAACAATATCTTTTTTTAAAAAAATGGTCAAATATACAGAGATTGAAAGAAAGACAGAGAGAAAGAAGGAAAGAAAGAGTTTACTATAGTTTAGGAGAGAAGAGGAAGATGATTGGGGAAATACAAATGAACAGATACAGATAGTAGATAGGTCAGATGAACAAGTCAGGGCACATATAATGTGCAACATGAGAATTTTAGATAATAAAATTAAATGGATTCAGATGCTCTTTTAACAAAAAAGTAACTATGTCACTATAATAACCATTTACTATCTATGTATTCCAAAACATTGTTATGATCTTCATATATGCAAATTTATTAAAAAATAAACCAAATTGCTAGATTTTATTACTAATACCAGTTATAAAATATAGTTACATAGATGAATTCTTTTCTTATTGAGTCTAAAATGTATACACATTCCTCAACTTAAGATGCAGTTATATCCTGATAGATACATTTTAAGTTGAAAATATTGAGAGTCAGAAATAAATTTAGTATAATTAACTTACCTTTGCCCAACATCAACACAGAGCATATTGCTAACCTGGGAAAGGATCAAATTTAAAATTTGGAGCACTGTTTCTACTGAGTGACTTTGCTTTCAGCACCACTGAAGTAAAAAAAATTCTAAATAAAAAATATCATGAAGTGAAAACCATGTGAATATCATTTTTACTGTTCCATTTTACAGTGGATAACCATGTATTTGGCCAATATGGTTTATTGATTGGTTCTTTTTTGTTATTTGGCTGAACCATTTTGTTTGGAAAGCTTAAATCACAGAGCATTGCACAAATATTTTTAATACCAGAGAAGGAGAGAGGTAGAGGAAGGAGATGAGGAAGGACAGAAGGAGGGGACCATGATATCGGGAATAAATTTTGGTAATTGTGAATGAAATAAATAAGAAAAATTATTTATGAAAGAGACTAAAGGAACAATTTTAAAATATTATAATGACAACTACAAAAAAAAAATCCAAAATGGAGACTTGCTAATATCCTACTTGAGAAGTAGGGCTATTATATATGAATTTACTTTTAAGTTAACTTATAATTTGATATTTTAAGTCAGTTTTCATCATCAATAAATAATATATCACTTGAATATAGTTTTGTAACAGACTTTCCTAGCTATATAAGATAATAACGAAAAACAATTTAAGGTAAAATTACTTAACAAATAAAGACTACCTTAAAAGCAAAGCCTCTGTAACATAACTGATTACATTATTTATCATTATGACTAAAACCACTTCAGTATTGCTCTATATCCCACTTCCATTTGATGATGTCAGCAATTCACAAAGAATTTCAGTAAATACATGTTGAATTACAGAAATATAAATAATATACTTTTTTAATAAAATTTCTTCAAACTTCTTACTGGCAGCAAAAAATAGAACATAATGGGAATATATGTGAATTTTTGATAAAATATTTAAAAAACTGGCATATCTTTTTCTTAAAAATGTTTGTCAACCAAAAAGTTTCTAAAGAAATCCAAATGTTCTGCAAATTGAGATGAAAATCATTAAATTTAGCAATAGAAAGGAAAAAATATAGTGATGTTAGAGAGAGCTATGTAATCAAATCTTAAAATTTAGTATTCCTTTTAACAAATAACTCTCTTTGATTCTCTTCCCCGTCTTTAACTCTTAAAAGATTTAAAACCCTGTTCCAAACATACCAATTCCTGAAGTATTTAGTCTGCTTGAAAATAAACCTTAAAATGTATATTACTTTGGGTTTTTATAAACTATCAAGTCAATATTGTAAAAATTACTGGCCTATATATGTTTAGGATACAAAAAAAAAAAAAAAAAAAGGATGATAACTGGGCCAGAATTATGACCTGAGGTTTTGTTCAAGGTGAAGTAAAAAACCAAAATATCAAAAATGTCAAACAGCAAAAATCTTTTGTGAGGTCACAAAAGGTGTTGATCAGAACAGGTCATGGCCGAAACTGCAGATACAAACACCTATAGGCATAAAGTTGTGAGTTCATGCAAAGAGCTGGCTTGGAAATGAAAGTAAACAGTAGCTAATCATTGATTTTCATGATCTGAGATGCAATAAAGAGTACCAGGGACAGAAGTTAAATGGGAAACAAAAGTAGATATTCCAACAAACGATGGTAGCTTAATAACAGCCCACCTGATTGCTGCCATGTCATAATCCTAGTTTAATACCTGGAGATCCAGATAGGTCTGGTAAAAATATTCTGCTCATCTACTTGCAACATGATGAAATCACAAGTCTTATGCCTCTTTTACATGCTTGTTGCAAAATGTCTTCCAATGCCAGTTGGCTTCTCTTTTTACAATTTCTCTTGCTGTCTCAGGAGTCTTCACACTACTTTCCACATGATGGCATTACAATAGTGTGATTCACCATTCATTCAGATTTCTGTAGTCATAGAGTCTTACTCAGACAGTCTTTTATTTTTTATCTTTAGTATTCTTCTTTCTTGTACACTCAAATGTGCCATAGTCAACCATAGTGTTATAAGAGGAAAATTTTTAAATTTTATCTTTCCAAGTTCATTAATAACTAATATGAATGGCTTCCCATTTCCCCCCTAACATTTAGAAGTATAAGAATGTTTCTGGATGTTCACAAAAATAACTGGAAGCTCATAGACTGAGTGTAACTTCTTCAATACAGTTTTGAAATTATTCAGCTTCAATCTTGTTGAGGACACAGAACTATATTTTCATTCCTTGCATAGAACCTATGAATAGTTGTTCTCTTCTATTTTCTTTTCAGGGTACTGGGGATGGAAACTAGACTTTGCCTACACTCTCTCTCTACTGCAGCACTATACCCCTAGTTGGAAGAGTTGTTTTCTGAACTGATCCCTTTGGTTCTCCTCCTAGTCTAAAAAAAATATTAATAGCATTTCAATTGTATTTATATTATACTTCAAAACCCTTAGAATCTATATTATACTTTTTACAGGATTATAGTCCATTACAACACCTAAGAAATGAAAAATAAAAGTTAATATGTTTGCAGCTGAAAGTAGCAGAAAATCTGTTACCAAAACCAAATCTGTTAGCAAACATTTCCAGAAATGGTTAATTTGGTGGCTAAATAAGAATGCAGTTTTCCATTCTGATCTCTTCAGACTGTTGATTCTTTTCTACTAGTTGCAAGATGGCAGTCCAGTTTGAGATGTCATGTGGAGAGACCATGATCAACAATCAGAATAAGTCAGGCGCGGTGGCGCAAGCCTGTAATCTCAGCACTTAGGGAAGCTGAGACAGGAGAATTGCAAGTTCAAAGCCAGCCTCAGCAATGGTGAGGTGCTAAGCAACTCAGTGAGATCCTGTCTCTACATAAAACACAAAATAGGACTGGGGATGTGGCTCAGTGGTCAAGTACCCCTGAGTTCAATCTCCAGTACCAAAAAAAAAAAAAAAAAAAAAAATCTGAATAAGAAAATCCTTCAGGAAATGTATTATAGAACTTCTGTTTATTTTGGAATGATCACAATCTCATCAGATGTCTGCTAAAAAACAGTTCAATGGATAACTGAGACCATTATTTTGGCTAAGACCAGTTGAAAATCATAACTTGTTTCCCAGGAGAATCAGAACATCCTTGAGAACAAATTGGGGTATAGAAACTGAATAGGGAGCTTTAGCCAACAAAGAGGATGCCTAGAAGATAGACACAAAACAACCCAGAATGACTGGCAGAAAATAGGGCAATATTATCTGCTCTGTTTTAGGGTCCAATGCCTCCTATTTGGAAACCCTTATATTACACGATGTCTGCTACTTTCTATCATATATTAGAGCAGCTAAAAATGATGTTCATTCCTGACCACAATGAGAGTGAAAGTTTCCTATTTAAAATCACAAGTGTTCTGGTGAGGTATGATTAAGAACAAATTTCAGTAAAGATTTCTTCAAAGATATTTTGATTGGTTCCAAATCCTACAGTCTTAACTGAAGGAGAAAACCTCACTTCTAATAAAACTATTCAAGAATGATTTTTGTCTAGTTTCTCCTAAATATATCCTTTTTGGAAGAATATCTGGAGGAAGCAATATTAGCAATCACTGTGGTAATATTGTAATGTGGTAATATTGTAATGTGGAAATATTGTAATATTGTAATGTATTTGGAATGCAATACCTCTAGGATAGCCTTACTCTTTCATATGTAATTCTATATTGTAGAAGATGTAAAAACTTGTTTTAAATATGGTTATTAGACTTTCTGAATTCAGTTTACCTATCTATAGAAAGGTGAATAACATATATTCTAAACATTGTTAGAATTTTTGATCTGAGACTGGGGCAGCTCAGTGGTAGAGTGCTTGCCTTGCATGTGTGAGTCACTGGGTTCGATCTTCAGCACCACATAAAAATAAATAAATAGAATAAAGATATTGGGTCCATCTACAACTAAAAAAATATTTAAAAAAAGAATTTGTAATGTATTACAGTTCTGTGAGAAGAGTGTCTGGCATAGAATTGGCAGTGTATAGAATTTTCATTTTCCTACAGTCTTGATTAGAAAAAAATTACTTCCACCATTATGCATTAACAAGTTTCATTTATATTCATATATCTTATAGTTTTATGTATTAAAACAATTTGCAGTATAATGCTATGGAAGGTAATTGCATTTATTATGTAAGGTGCTCAAGTATGGCATAGGAATCTGATTTGTATGCATATTCTACTTTTAAAATATCAGTTGTGTTTCTTTTGAAAAAATGTCAGTCATTGCCATACAGTTTTCAATATGCACTTTAAATATTCCAAGTCTATGGCACTATACAACTTCATGTGTAATAAATTTATTTTATGGCAGAGTTTTTCCAGTTGCTTCCTCTTCTTCTTTACATCATTGTTAATCATTTCACTTATCTACAATTTATAATCACTCACCATTATTATTATATTTAACAAGAATTCATAAATGAATTAAGGAATAAAAAAGGAGCAGATTTTATTTTATCATTATTCTTTGATGCTCTTCCTTTCTTCATGCAAACATGGATTTTCAACTCTTATTATCTTTCTTGATTAAATAATTATTTTAGTATTTTTAAAAGGCAATTTTATTGGTGAATTCCCTTAGTTTTTGTTTTTCTAAGACTTTACCTTACATTATTCAAAATTTTATTCTCTATTAGGCTATGAGATAATATGATTTTTAATTTTTCATTGAGTAAGAATTTCCTACCAATTTCAATGTGCGCCAGTGCTATATTGTAATTTCCTTTAAAGTTGTATTTCTATCACTCTCTCTAAAGCCAATAATATCCTCAATGTTTAGCATTAATTTTTTTATTCTAATTTTCTATTGTTACACCACATTTTATTTTACATGTTATAAATACAATACTTATTACTATTATTTCATGCTATAAATACCAATTTCTATTTACCTACATATTTATTGTTTATGATGCTTCTAATATTTTCTTGCTGTTGATTCCCTACATCTGTTCTTTTTTATTTTAATTTAGAAAATTTATTTCTAATGAATGGTCTACAACTTCTAATTCTGTTAGACTTTCCTTTGTGGAGTTGGAAACATTTTTGTTTCACTTCATTCTTTATTTCACTTGATTATGGCCTGATACAATTCAATTTGGGGCAGTTTAAAAAATAACATTGGGGAAATGTCTATATATATGTGAGTAAAATTTTCATATAATTCTCACCTCCCAGGCCACTTCACTCTGACTGATGTAGTTCAATGCCTGGTAATGTTACCAGAGGAATTCCCAGGGACAGGGACCTTTTCTCAGAACAAATTTATGTGATGGAAAAGAATTTCTGCCAGTGCCAACGACAAAGACAGTTTCATTTAGGAAAGAAAATACATATTCAGGGAGAATGTGAGATAATTGAGACTGAGACATTTTTGTGGTAAAGCAAGGAACATGCATCCATAATAGAATGCAGGCCATCTCCTGAGGGAGAAACAGCCACATTTTGGTCTGGGAAGACATATTTACAGAGGCACAGTAGATAGGGCTTAAATAGAGGAAGAGTCAGGATGGAGTTTCACAATTTTATATGTGATTTTTAGTGCTTTTATTTTGTCCTCATATTCCTTTTTGTAGGCAAGGTTATGTGTTGAAGAATGGGCCAAGTGCGGGAACTAGGTTACTCCAAGACATTTATTTGTTTATTTGGTACATCAAAATTCACTGGGATCTTCCTGCATTCCTACTGTTCCTGAGCATTTCTCTTTGGAGACTCAGTGTATCATCCTTTATCTGTATCCCCAGTTCCTATTTCAGTAACAGTTTCACTGTTGAGACTTAAGTTTTATGCCCTATATTCTATTAAAGTCAGGTGCAGAGTCCTTTAGCTTTTCTTTGTATTCTAATTTATCTGAGGTATTTACACATAATTATTGTCAAAACTGTGGACATAGATTATTTTTATTATCAATGCAAAACTATTCAGTAGGCTGATAGAAACAGACATAATGCAATCTTCTTATGAAGGACTAATTGACTAACATTCTTAAATAACTTTTTTCTATAATTCATATTTTTAAGGTGGTTTTTCAGTATCCATGTTTACTTTTTGAGTGAAACTCAACTTGAAATGTGAAAGACAAACAATACCAAAAGTGTAGATGTGGGCAAATGAGTTCTTACATTCTTTAAAAAAAATTTTTTTTTTATAGTTGTAGATGGATAGAATGTCTTTATTTTGTTTATTTTTATGTGGTGCTAAGGATCGAACTCAGTGCCTCATGCATGCTAGGCAAGTGTTCTACCACTGAGCTACAGCCCCAGCCCCGAGTTCTTATATTCTCATACATAAATTATTACATTAATGACTGTGTTAATCATAGTATTCCTCTGGTCTTTTTTCTTGATTTGATTTAGATTTTTATTAATGTGTTCTTGAGTACACAGTTTTAGGTAACATTGGACTGAAATGTTACAATAGTGTTGTAACATATGCAAATTATAATATTTTATTGAGATTTTTCTAGCTGACATATTCAACCTCCAATGCTTCATTTATTGAAGGTGCAGATGTGTGTCATCTTCCCTACTTGTTCTCCAGAGACATAAGCTAGACTTTACACAATAATTCTAAACCTTGAAATTTTAAAGACTCCTTCATTTTCATAAAGTTCTGGATATCCTTGAGGTTTCCAATACTCTTGGTCTCATAAGGCCTCTGTTTCTCTATTATTATTTTTCTTATTATATGGATTTATGTCCTCTACTGCCACTTCACCACCATGGCTTAATATTCACTCTGGCACCTTTTTTTTAATTATATTATCATTTATTTGTCCTACGTGTTTTTTTATCATTATTATATTTTCTTACTTTGCTAATTTGCAGAATATGGGATTTTATACTATTTGTTTGTTTCAAGGTTTCAATTCCTTCTCTTGAGGACAACAATATGGCTGAACAAACTGCAGCATCTGATATTTCAGATTTTAGGAATGTTTATCTTAGTGAAAAGTATAAATTTAGGTCTTACATGATGTAAAAAATACTTTCACATTCTCCAAAGAATAAATATCAATACACTTGGTAAGTGAAACATTAATGTATATATAGACTCTTCACTGTACTCTATTATCTAAGGGGCAAGAAGTCAGCTATGATATAAATGAATGGTCAATCTGCAGGTCATATTTATTTGTTGAATTCCTTGAATGATTTGGAGGGATCAAACACACACTAAAACACACTGTAGGATTCAGGAAGGAATTGACAATAACCGGGGTGATTAAACAATACTGACACTCTTCATATTGCTGAAAATAACTCAGAAAGCTTACTTAAGCTCAAATACACGGGCATGAAGAAAATGGTCAATAACCAATCTGGTCTTTGGTTATTAATTTAGCAGTGACAACTTCAGCATGTATTTCAATAAACTTTAGTAATAAGCACTAGATGAATGAGTTTTGCCTTATAAAGCCAGGAGTTAAAGATTTGGGAAGTGATGCTAATTGCTAAAAAACTGGCTTCTGATGTAAAACACAAAGGAAGAAGTTGTGAATGTGAGACAGGGAAAAACTGTGAGCACTGTGAATATAGCAAAGATAGGCAAAGGAAAATGAGAACGGACAGAGCCAAATTGTTTTAGAAAATAGGAAAATTTTCTTGGATATTAAGGAAAAAGTACAGACTCATTATATGGTAAATCAGAACTAATGTTAATCATTACTGATGATTAGTGTCAGACAGTATTTCATTTATTTCAGTGATTGAGATAGACTGCCCACAAGATTTGAAGTTAAGTGAATTTATAAAAAAAGCCAGTAGTATTAGCAACAGCCCTTGAAAATGTTAAGAAATCTTGTTTCAAGTATCAAAAACATAACTGTTATCTTCTTCATTTATATATTTAAATTTATCTTCAAGTATAAGTTTAAAAGACAAAGAAAACTATCTTATTTAATGTTATTTCTATTTCAGTTACTAACATTACAATATTTGGACAAGTTTTTTTTTTTTGAAATTTAGTTAGTATTTGAAAAATATTTGAAACAGCATAGACAACTATTTCTGCTACTCAACTTTTTGAAAATAAATATTTAAATAAGTATAGAATGGTTAAATGTGTTTTACAATCATGCTATAAAGCCATCATCCATTTTTACATGTGAAATGTTTGGCAGTTTTAGGAACTGATTTGCACATAGGAGTACATTCTGCTGTGGTTGAACTTGCCCTGAAATTCAATGGTAAAAATGCTACTAGTTCTGAACTAAAAAGATGATTTAGCATTTAGAAATGCCAAATATGAGTTTAGAGAAAATGGACTTTCATTTTGATTATATATATGTGTGTGTGTGCATGTGTGTGTGTTTCTAATATTCAAATGAAAAGATCTAAAATATATCATAAAAGTGTAAGCTTAAAAATTGGAAGGAAACTAATTTTATAATGTTGAGAAAAATTATTGTGAAGTAGTATATAATATCATTGTGCCCATTAATAGTAGAATTACCATGTGCTATTTTTATGTGTTCATATGGATAAAATATTCCTATTATATATTTCATAATAAATTTTAATAATTTTTATTTATACATAGAATAATTAATTAATGATTAAACAAAGTTGTGAGACAAATGCAAAATATCTTATCATTTTGTTAAAATGGTAACTTAATTAATATATACTTAAAACTCAATGTGAATCAATGAAAACTTTTGATAGTGTGTCCTTAAATATGAAGATATTATTTAATTAGCTTAAATAGACTCATTTTTTAAAATATTAAGAAGAGAAATAATTTTTTCAAATGTAACTTATAAAAATCAAAATATTTTAATAAATACTCAAAATAAGAATTTATTAATAAGCTACAAAATCTATAAGCACTGGGTAAAATGTATATGACACAAAATGCAATGAAACATAAATATTGGGAAGACAGAAAAACACTGTGGTTTTCACATTAATTTGACATTGTTTGTAGAGGAATAGAAACCTCTTTTATGACAGTGAATGAGAGGCCAGGAAACAGACATGATTTACTTTTGATGTTTTCATGTGAGTGAAAATGTAGATAAAAAGTAAATATATTTTGCTCATGAAGGCACAGTTCATAGTATCATGATGTTCATTGTCTAGTGAGCTAGAATATATAACCAGAGGACAAACAAGAACATCTAAATTAATAAAATTAAACATAAAAAGAAGGCATCAACACAGACATTACTGAAATCTAGAGAATCATTAAGAGTATTTTAAAAACACATTACAATAAATCACAAAACTTAAAATAAATGGATAAATTTCTAGACATATACAATCTGCCAAAATTTAACTAAGAGGACATAGAAAACCTAAACAGACCAATAATTGCAGTGAACTAAAACAGTTATAAAAAACATTCAAATAAGATAAAAATCCTAGTCCTGGATGGTTTCTCAACTGAATTATATCAGACTTTTAAAAAATAACCAATGAAAATGCTCCTTAAATTATTCCATAAATTAAAGAAGGGGAGGGGGCTGGGATTGTAGCTCAGCGGTAGAGCGCTTGCCTCGCATGCGTGAGGCCCTGGGTTCGATCCTCAGCACCACATACAAAGCAATAAAATAAAGACATTGTGTCCATCAACAACTAAAAAATATTAAAAAAAAAAATTAAAGAAGGGGAAACACTTCCAAATTCATTCTATGAAACCAGTATCACCCTGATACAAAGCCAAGAAAAGGACATATCCACTAAAGAAAACCACAAACCAATATCCATGATGTACTTAGATGTAAAAACTCAATAATATATTAGAAAATTGTCTTTAAAACCCCATTAAGAAGACTGTGTATTATGATCAGGTTGGTTTTATCACAGGAATTCAAGAATGGCTCAATCTACACAAATTAATAAATGTAATTCACCACATAAACATAATTTAAGACAAAAATCACATAAACATTTCATTAGATGTATTAAAAGCCTTGAACAAAATTCAAATCCTGCAGGGCACAGTGGCACATGCCTGTAATCCCAGTGGCTCAGGAGGCTGATAGGAGGATTTGAGTTCAAAGCCAGCCTCAGCAAAAATGAGGCACTAAGCAACTAAGTGAGACTTTGTCTCTAAATAAAATACAAAATAGGTCTGGGGAAGTGGCTCAGTGGTCCAGTGCCCCGAGTTCAAATCCCAGTATCAAAAAAAATTAAAATCTCATTCATGATAAAATCCATAAAGAAACTAGGGATAGAAGGGACTCACCTTAACATCTTTTTTATTTTTATTTTTATTTTTTGGTACTGGGGATTGAACTCAGGGGTACTCGACCACTGAGCCACATCCCCAGCCCTATTTTGTATTTTATGTAGAGACAGTGTCTCACTGAGTTGCTAGCACCTCTCCATTGCTGAGGCTGGCTTTGAACTCGCGATTCTCCTGTCTCAGCCTCCCTAAGTCCTGGGATTACAGGCTTGTGCCACCGTGCCCGGCTTCACCTTAACATCTTAAAGGCTATATCTGACTAACCTAAAGCCAACATCACACTGAATGAGGAAAAGCTGAAATAATTTTCTCTAAAATCAGAAAGAAACAAAGGATACCCACTCCCATTATTCATATTCAGTATTGTACTGGAAATTTTAGCTAGAGTACTTAAGCAAGTGGATATATAAAGAACTCAAAAACAACACCAAAAATAAGTAAATAAACAAATAAATAAATGGAACAGACATTACTCAAAAGAAGAAATACAAATTCTAAACAAATATATGAAAAAATGTTCAACATCTTTTATAATCAGGGAAATGCAAATAGAACTACACTGAAATTTATCTCACTCCAGTTAAAATGGAAATCATCAAATAATGACAATACAAATAATAATAAATGCTGGTAAGACACACAGAAAAAGTACAACTTCGTACAGTGTTGGTGGTATTGAAAATTAGTACATTCAATATAGAAATCAGTTTGGACGTTCCTTAAAATCTAAGAATGGAATCATTGTAAGTTCTAGCTCTACCACTCCTAGGTATTTATACAAAAGAATTAAAGTTAGCAGGAATTCAAGAATGGCTCAGGATGTGTAATGATACAGGCAGATCCATGTTTATCACAGCACAATTCAAAATAGCCAAGTTATAAAGCCATCCTATGTATTCCTGAACAGATGAATTGATAAATAAAATGTGGTATATATAATCAATAATGGAGTTTTACTCATCCATAAAGAATGAAATTGTCATTTGCAGGAAAATGTATGGAACTAAAAACATCATATTTAACAAAATAAGCCAGAATTGTAAAGTCAACCATCATATATTTTCTCTCATGTTTGGAAGTTATGGAGGAAAAAAAAGAAAAAAATTAGATCTCATTAAAAAATGGCCAGTACAGTAGAAGAAAGGGATAAGGAGAAGGGAGGAAGAGAGGGAAAAGAAAGATAGTGGGTATGAAATTGACCAAATTATGTTTTGTGTGGCTAAGAGTATGACACATTGAATGTCATTTATTCTATATAATAATATACACTAATTAAAGGAAAGATATGATGAACATCAGGGAAACACAAATGAAAACTTACAAGATATTATTTCACTTCTGTTAAGACACCTATTACCAATAACCAAATTAAAAAGAAGATGTAACGAGTGTTGAGAAGGATGTGCAAAAATTGGAACTGTTCACACTCTTGAAGGGAACATAAAACAATGCATTTGCTCTAAAAAACATTATGAAAGTTCTTCCAAAAATTAAAAACAGAAGTATAATATGATCCAGCAATCTTATTCATGGGTGTATATATATATATATATATATATATATAAAGGAATTCAGGTCAGGATCCAAAAAAGATACTTGTAGTTCCACTACTCACCATAGCCAAGATATGGAATCAATCTAAATTTCCAACCGTGGATGAAAGAATGAACAAAATGTGGAACATACATATAATGGAAAACCATTCAACCTTATAAAAGAAGGAAATTCTGCCAATTGTGACAACAGGGATGGGCCTGAATGACATTATGCTAAATGTCATTATGAAATAAGTCAGTCAGAGAGGATCAGATACTGAACAATTCCACTTTCATGAGGCATATAAAATGATCGAACTTGTAGATATAGAAAACAGAATGGGAATGGGGTTGGGGAAAAGAGGATTATTGTTCAGTAAGTATAAAATATAGCTATATAAGATAAAAATTTCTAGATATTTATTGTATAGAATAAGACCTATAGTTAAAACAGAGTGTTGTGTACTTAAAATTTTAGGAGGATAGATCTCACGTTTAGGATTCTTACCAAAAAAAAAAAAAGAAAAATCGTTGGAAGTGACATGTTTACTGCCTCAACTCTGGTGATGGTATCATGGATATATGCCTCTGTACAAACTCATAAATTGCATACATTGCGCATATGTGAGTCTTTTATATATCAATTATAACTCCAGCTGTAAATATGGTATGGTATACAAAATGTTTTCTCACTCCTTAATTCAGATCATATATTACTCTGTCTGAAGGAACATAAACAGAAAAATGAGACATTATTTTGTAATATGATAATTACTAGTAAAAATAAATAAAAAGCCAATTTTGACTCTACTAAAACTCTAAAAATATTCATAAGTTATTTGGCTGCTTGGTATCTGCTCATATGAAGATGTAAGTAATATAGTTGTAAAGATTATGAAACAAATATATGCAAACTCTTATAGCTAGGCCTGGCATTAAAAATGCATTACATAAATATTGGGTATAATAGGAAAAATTAAATGATAATAATGATTGCATTGTGGCTTATTTCACATTTTCTTGATAAACAAGCGTAAGGTTCTAGTCATGTGTGTCTGTTCTTTGCATGTCTTGTCTATGTGCTGTGCATATGCAAGTATCCAGTTTATCTATCCAGCTTTTATTTTTTATTAACTGAAATTTTAACACAATGAATGTGTGCATCCTATGTTGAGCACTAAGTGTTGATACTGTTCTCTTTGATTCGGCTCTTCATTCTTTTAATGTTCTTCAGTAGATACATTAGAAGTTCAAAAATGTACTGCTTTTCAATTTTCAAAATTTCCCTTTTAGGCAGAAGGATTTTATTTTTTCTCTTCTATTCATTTCATGAAATCTATGTGTCTCCCCAATCATGAATGCATTCATGTTTGCTTATCCTTAAGTTAGTATGATGCCATCCTAATGCCCGACAATGCATTTCTTGTTAGTAAGTAGTGGTGATCTCAGATTTTGTTTTTCAGAAATTTCTTAGTTTCTCTTGGCCTCTTCTCTGCATAAAATAAGAATCCACTTGTCAATTCACACACACACACACACACACACATACACACACACACACAAACACACACACACACAAATACTCTGAGATTTCTGTGAATGTGTAAAGTAATTTTCAAAGAACTGATTTCCTGACAATACTGAATCTTCCAAACCATAAATATCAAATGTTTTTCCTCCATCTATCATGCCTTTTGTGCTTTTGCTTGATAACATTTTATATTATTTTATCTTACATAACTTTTGCTAGATTTATTCTAAGTATTCGATTACGTGGTGATGTAAGCATAGCTCTTTTTAAATGATGTTTTCTGTTTGTTGGAAGATTCTGAAGCATTTTGGAAAACAAGAAGAGAAGTTAAGAGAAAGGAAGAGTGAAGAGAAAAACAAGAACAGGGAGAATAAAAGAAAATAAAATAAAAATGAAGCCAAGGGGAAGAATAAATTTTTATTTATAATAAAGTACAGATGAAAATATATGAATGGTGCTATATTTATAAATTAACTTATCCACAATTTATTGATCATTTGCTCTAGACATTCTGCAGGTTGGCAGGAATACAGATGTTGCCACTGATACATCAACTGGAAAAATCTACTATAATATACTGTAATCCGTGTTTTAATTAATGTCATCCCAGGTACTATTTGAGTGCATAAAAAATATGCTTAGAGTTTGGTAAGTCAAAATCCTAAAAAAATTACCAAGATGTCAGCAGGGATATATTCCTTTCTGGTGTCTCTTAGAAAAACATATTCTTCTTACTCAGTTTTATTGGTATTCAGAATACCAATAAATAAATACCAGAATTCATTTCCTTACAGTCATTAAATGAAGGTCCTTATATTTTGCAGGCTAGTCCCAAATTCTAGCATATGCCACATTCCATAGCTCCTCCCCTCCCCGCCCAAAACCAATAATGGTGGGGTCCATTCCACTCTCTGATTTTATCTTCTGGCTTTCTTTTCTCCTTTAAAGACATATGATTGGATTCCATCAACCTAGGTAATGCAAGATAATCTCCCTACTCCAATGTCCTTGGCCTTAATTACATATTCAATTATTTTTGCATTGTTAGATTACATTTTCACAGTCCAGAGTTTAAGGCATCATTGGTAATGAGGGACATTATTCTGCCTACCACAAATAATGCTGACTGAGTGTTGGGGCAGACAGAGAAGTTAGTAGGTAGACTTTAATATCATATATATATATATGTATATGTATATATGTAGATATATATCATATATATGTATGTATGAGAGTTTAAAAATGATGAGAGTTTGAAAAGAGTATAAAGATGCAGCTCAATCCTCATAAAACTTATATACTATTGCTGTTCCTGATTAATGTCATACTATCTATAATGCTGACTGACATAAATATATGTATTTATATATACATATAAATACACCATATATACATATATATGGTCATATATATATATATATACAGTGTATTTATATGGTATGTATATATTTATATATATGAATTCTGACTAAATTTCAAGGATAAATAAGAAAGATGTCCCCAGGAGAAGAAAAAAATAAGTATAGTAAGAACACTTAAGAGAGAGGTTTGCAATTCAGAGAAAAGGACATGAAAATTTTGTAAAATTGTCCTCAGTTTAGCAAGTGACACAGTTATCATGTGGCTGAAGAGAATATTAAAGGAAAGAATTGTCTCTTTTGCCATGCTTGGACATTTGGGTTTCATTTTAAATGTAGTAGAAAGCTACAGAAGCATATTAAGAAAAAAATCATGTCATATGTTCACTTTATAAAAATCACTGACAGCACCAGGGAAAGGAATTGCAGAGGAGTATCAAAGCTGGAGGAAAAGAGAAACTTTAGGAGGATAAAAGTATAAATGAGAGGAGAAATGGTATCAGTCTGGTCATCAGGAATGACAGCAATGACCTTGAGAGAAAAGGGATTCTAACAACATTCAGGAAGTATAATGAGAAAACTTGTCAACTAATTGGATGTGGAGGATAAAGTTAATGGGGTAGAAACAATGATTTCAAGAATTCTAGCTTTGGAAGCTGTACGAGAGAGATAAAGTGTCAACTCATGTTCCTTTTAATGTATGCCTGAGGAATTACCATAACACTAGAAAGACTGGTTTATTCTGTGATGTATTGGGCTTGGTTGCCTCACATGGAAACTTCTATTAGAACTGAGAGTTTGAAAAGAGTATAAAGATGCAGCTCAATCCTCATAAAACTTATATAGTATTGCTGTTCCTGATTAATGTCATACTATCTATAATGCTGACCGACATAAAATTTAGTGTGTGAAGAGTATAACAACAGGTAAGTTTAAGGGTATAGAGGACATACTATCAACATATGATAATATTTTTTGTGTCCATAAACCCTCACATAGTAAAAATATAAATATGTTATAATGAAAAAATTAGTTGAAAATCATTATTTTTAAACATGTTAACAGCATTTGCTGCACTTTAGTCCATAAAAACTTTTCATGAACATCCTTACAAAACAGACTAAATATTTTTGTTTTGATCACTAATCTCTACTAGATAGTACTAGGGCACTTGGAGAATATTTGATACCATGTATTGAGGAAGGAAAAAAAAATTCTTGTTTCTTATGAAATCAGAATAGGTTTGAGGTTGTCAGAGGTACTGAGCCTTCCTTGAAGGAGCTCTTACTGGCCAAGTTGTAATAATAACATCGGTGATGAAATGTTAAAAATTATTATGTTCATTTGGATCAAATTATATTTATAAAAATCCATGAAACCAAAAGATAGAAGTAGCACCAAGTGCAGAGAAACACACAAGTCTTTGCACACAAAAGAAGAGATGACAGTAATGGAACGCTGTGGTTTTACAAAATTTTCATACAAAAGGTCATTTCATTCTATAATTATGCATGAGTTACAAAAATATGCATATTTATGTATTTGGATGAAATACAAACATATGCATAGGAATTCTAAAAACGAAGTACAGACATTAAAATTGTCAGAAAAAAATATTAAAAATTGAAGAAATGCAAAAAAGCAATTCAAAGTGAATCCAACTGTTGACATCCACTGGTGGTCATACAAAAAGACCAGTTCATAAAAATGTTAACAATCCACTATTCCAAAAGCATAAATAAATAAGTCAAATATTTCAGAGAATATACTTACATAAACATGACCCCTTATTTTGTAATTAAGAAAACCTCTAAATTACTTTATAAGATTTAAAGAAATACTAATGAGCCACATACAAGCTTATAATCATGAGAAATCATGTTATATGAAATGATTCCAGGGTCTTGTGCTAGTCCCTGGCTATAAAAATAAAATTAATATGTAATTTTAAACAAAGGTATCATATTTATAAATCTAACATTTATATCAAAGATAGAGACATAAAACCTCTGATATAAAAAGGAAAGCTTCATTCAAAGGGGGAAAAGTCAAGACTCCAGTTTATATTGGATGCTTTTATTTGGAACAATTCCCTTGGACTAAGTGCCCTACTATGGATCTCACTCAAATTTTCAGAAATCAAAATCTCATGACTAGGTAGGGTCTCTTAGAAGAGACATAAGAGTAAGTATGAAAATTAAATACAGTGTAATAAATGAACTCTAGGAATATGGGGATATGGCAATTAAAAGAAGCTATAAAGGTGAGATGCAATCTAATTTATATTAGAAGCATTTCGTAGCTTTGACCCTTGATCTCTGTCTCCTCACATCACTGGGACCTCTGCTCAGTCTGCTTCATATGTTGCAGTTTATAAGATGTCTCAGAGAATTTACTCTCTTCTGAGGTCCAAAGTTTGCTAAAGAGATGAGTACAGCCATGCAGACTCTCTGTCATGTCTAACAGCAGGTATTTTCTTCAGAAGTATCTGTCCAATTTTCTAACAGTTCCAGTGCATAGGCTATGCCCTCCCCAAACAGGCTTTTCACTTCCCTATATGGAACATACTGTATTGCAGTTTTATTACAGACATTTTTGTAATTGGGTCATAAGGAAAATTCCACCAATGCATAAGGCAAGAGCTCAAATAAAATAAAAAATTGTTTACATGATGAAAAGCTTCCTTTCTGTTCTTTTAAACACTGAAGGTGCAGGCTCTCCTGAAGCTTCTCCACCTTTGCATACTTGGATACCCTTCTCAGGTCCCCACCCTTTCTGCATATCTTGTGAGCAAAGGCACTGACTGTCTCTATTCCAGACTGCCTTCTCAAGGGTGTTTGTGTGAATAAACAGTTTTGATCATTTCTTTTGTAATGACTAATTCTTTGCTCTAATGTAGAAGGGTGATGTCTCCAGACAGCATCCATAACATTTTAAAGACTAACTTTTTAGTATGCAAAGAGGGTAATAACTCAGGCCCCTCACAGTTCTCAATGATTTTAGCAATAAGAATAGGATATTGACAAAGACCCAGATTACTAGTATGAAAAATTAAAATGAGAAAGGGCTACTGAGGTGCCCCAAACCACTAAGCTAAGAGAATACGAGAGCCATGTTTCCATCACATATACCTCCAAATAATGTTCTCATCTTGTGTAAACTCTACATCTTTTCCCAGCACATATTGAAACCCTTCCTGGCCCAAACTTGCCACGTCCTATAGTTTTTGTGCTGAAAGCTATAGTTTTCATTACAGCAGAACATTCCAATCTTATAGATAGCCACATGGTCATCTTGTGCTTTACAACTGAGCTACATCTTCAGCCCTTTATATTTTGTATTTGATCCAGGGTCTTGCTAAGTTGTTTAAGATCTTGCTAAGTTTGAGGCTGGCCTCAAATTTGCAATCCTTTTATTTCAGCCTCCTGAGTTACTGGGATACAGTCACGTGCCCTGGGATGGCACAATCTAAATTCTTGACACTTAATATAATATAATTCCCTTCCCTGCTAATGATTTTGCCTTTATAACTTGTTTGAAATATGTAAGATCCTAAAGCACAAATTCAACCTGCCTGAATCTGTACTTCCCTAGTTACAACTCTGATGAGCCAAGATAAACTCTGTTTATTAATTAATCAGTGCTTTGTTTTTATTAAGCACCAACAGGAGAAAAGGAAGAATGAGGATTTGTGAATCAATTAATAGAATTGAAGAAAATCCATGGGAATCAATATTGCAAAGCATGACTAAATCTTATGATTATCCATGCAAGAAGAGAGGAGCCTTCACTTTGTTGCCTGTTGATATGGGGGAATTAGGAAGGTGATACTAGAGGGGTACTGGGAAGGAGATTCAAAGGCAGCTTTCCACAAGGTACTCTAGTTGTTGTTAACCCTCTTCCAGTCAAGGAGACTTTGTCACAAAAGTGGCAATCAGCCTTAGGTCCACCAGGATGGGCAAACTAATTGTTCCATTTTATGCAACAAAGACACATACCTACACTAAGTGGGAGAAGCTGAGATTTATAAGCACTATGAGCAAAACCAGTAGAGCATCATGACTTTGATGAGTTCATTTGAGAAGGGACGAGTGTGTAATGTTTATCAAGGACAAGTTACAACAACTAAACAATTTTATGCCTCAGCTTCTTAGTAATTCTATCAAGTCAACCATAAATGTGTATGAAAATAGAAGATTTTTTTTTTTTTGCCATGACTCTTATTAGAAGACGGATATTTAGCCCTTCCGGAAAGATTTTCCTGAGACAGTCAAATTCCCTTAGAAAACAATAGGTTAGACAATAACTAGTGTTTGCAGTGAGGATTTGTCTTTGGTTGTGACCATTATTAGCCAAACTGCTGACCAAACCTGCATTTCCCAGAATGCAACAGATTGTCAGGATCCATCATCAAAGCAGACATGGAAAAATACCTACTATGCTAGGCTTTTCATCACCAAAGGACTCTATATTTCTGATTCAGAGTCTACAATTACATGCCAGACTTATGACTCTTGGCAAAAATTGACCTGCTTATGTTTGTGGAGAAGGAGGCTAAATCATATGAGACAGTTAACCACACTTCTTGCCAGGAAATTAATTAAATAAAACCTTTGGCCTACTCTCGGGATAAAGTTTTATAACTGCATTAGAATGCAGCAATTTTGTGACACTGAAGGTAAAACAACAACTCCAAGAAGTATGGGGGAAGGAAGGAGGCTACTTAAGGATACACAAATAGTTCTATATCTAGAGATAGAAGTATATAAATAATTTTTGCTATTATGATATGTTTTCAAAGTATCCCTTTAAAGCTTTCTCATGGGTTTCCCAGGAAGATGGTTTAATGGAGAGCTTGATTCCCTGCCTTCTCTGTGGAATGAAAACAAGAAAAGCAGGCAGCTTTCAACAAGGTGAATGAATAAGAATTTAGAGGAACTTTACTGGAATTTAATACTGGACACTTGAAAGAAATTGGGGACTCAAGAGATTGAATATATTAAACTAAGGAAGAAATTCCTAGTGCACAGCCACAGCAATGGCTAGAGACACAAGCCAGAATGGTCCCTCTGTGAACACAGTAAAGCAATGAGGGAATTAAAGGAATAGCCATTCTCAGGAGGACAGAGGCATGTCTAGGTCTGGAGAGTTTAGAGATCAGAGTTACTGCCTGAATAAGCAATAAGCTATGCTTGTATAGAAAAGAAACCACCATTTTTTCCCCAGCAGTGTGCAGAAGACAGTGGAAGGAATCACTTTCAGCCACAGCATGGGGGCCAGCAGTTGGGGGGAGCCAATTTCTGGCAGGCCCAAGTCTAGCTTTAAAAACAAGCTGGGCAAACTGATTCTGAATGACAGAGTTTGCCTAAGTGACCAGGAGAAAATCAAGAATGGAAAAAGATTTACATAGGGAAATATTGGTTACAAAAGCCCCCCTGGCTTCCCCCTCCCCTTCCAATCTAGCTGCTTGCAGGAATGCTGGGAGAGAAGTGCTTGACTTGGAATTCAAAAGGCAGGGCTGGGAGAGAATGAATTTGGAGACTGAATCAGAGACCTGGATTCATGGGGTCTGCAGGTGACATAATGGGCTCAGAACCGGATTCTACACCACATGAGTGGACCCCAAAGGAGATTCCTGTAGTGTAGTCTACTAGAATGGACCAGTAATTACTGGGTACTGCAGGGGTGCTGACTTAAAATCTTCAGGCCAATTAGCATTCAAGAAGAGACTGGAGTTTACCTAATCCTAAACCCTAACTACAGGAATTTTGTCTACAGGATTAAACCTCTCACCCTAGAAATCCCACCATGGGTGGAGCAATCATCATACTCCAGACAACCCCACTTAACTGCTGAGAAATGAAGCCGAGAAACTTGAACTGCAACAGAAACTATTGTTCAATTTTTCATCAAGATCTTTTTCTTTTCATTTCTTTTTCTTTTTTCTCTCACATTTCTACCATGTGTGAAACCAATTGTTTTTCATGCATCAGTTCAGTGAGGACTGGGATGTATAAATAGTATATTTCAGTTTTGTTTTGTATTCATTTATTTTTACTTTTCTTTTTATGTTTTTAACATTTTTACTCTATCTATTTATCTATCTCACTTATCTATTTCCTTTGATTCTCTTTCCTTTATCTTTCTAACAGCCAACTTCTATTATTCTCTTTCACTTTTTCTATGTTTTACTTCAATCTTGTCTCCTCCTTCTTCATAAACATCACATCCTACACTACTTCTATTCTCTCTTTGTCCATTATTTGAAATTGTAAACCTTTTTGCAAACTCTATTTTTTGTAGGCAATAATTGTACACATCATTTCTGTTTATTGTGACTAAACTATACATATTTTAGTAGGAGCTATTTTGTTTAAGGATACATATTGTATTCCTTGTTTGCAGTTATTATTTGTTTTCCCCTTAAAGGTGAGGTACATGAAACCTTCAGGGACACTGTAAGTCTACAGTGTAGAAATTTGCTTACTCAGATCCATACTGCTAGATGGGTAGACACACAAACCACATGGAAAAAAAAACAAGGAAACAAACGGCCCCAAACAAACCAAGATGCTCTGGTAATAGAATCCATTGACACCACAGTGGAAGAAAGGTCAGAGAAGTAGTTTAGAATGTACACAATTAAATTATTACAGTTAAATGATGATATAAGGAGTGAAATAAGAGACAAAATTCAGCAGGTGAAAAGTCAAAAAACAGAGATTCTGAAAAGAAAGCAAACAGAAATCTTCAAAATCAAGGAATTAATAAA
The DNA here is from genome assembly GCA_004024805.1 of Geosciurus inauris. Lineage (NCBI taxonomy): Eukaryota > Metazoa > Chordata > Mammalia > Rodentia > Sciuridae > Geosciurus > Geosciurus inauris. Next base: position 77,333 of record PVHX01004172.1, read on the forward strand.
CCAAATTAAAAATTCAACATAAAGCATCACCAACAGACAACACCACTTGGAAGACAGAGTTTTAGGCAATGGAGACAAAAAATATAATCTTGAAAATAAAGTTAACCATGGAAAGAAGATGTTAAGAGACTATGAACAGAACTTCCAAGAAATATAGGGTAATAATAAACAACAAATTTAAGATTTATCAGGGTAGATGAAGGCACAGAGATACAAAATAAAGGAATGCACAATCTTTTCAATGAAATAATATCAGAAAATTTTCTAAACCTAAAGAACACAATTGAAAATCAGGTACAGGAGGTTTGCAGGACCTCAAATATACAAAATTACACTAGAACCACATTATTATGAAAATACTAACATACAGAATGATAGAATTTAAAAGGTTGCCAGAGAAAAATGTCAGATTACTTTTAGAGGAAAACTAACTCATATCTCACCTGATTTTTCAACCCAGACCCTCAAAATTAGGAGGTCTTGGAATAATAAATACCAAACTCTGAAAGAAAATGGATGCCAAACAAGAATACTATACACAGCAAAATTTAACTTCAGATTTGAAGATGAAATAAAAATCTCCCATGATAAACAAAAGTTAAAAGAATTCACAACTAGAAAGCTTTTACTACAAAGCATTCTCAATAAGATATTTCATGAAGACAAAATGAAAAATAAAAGTGAAAATGAGCAAAAGGAGGAACTACATTAGAATAACAGTGAATCAATGGAGAAACAAATTCAAATTAAAAACCAGAAATAAATTAAAGTGACAGGGAATAAAAATCACTCTCAATAACACTGAATATAAATGGCCTAAACTCCTCAATCAAAAGACATAGACCTGCAGATTGGATTAAAAACAAGACCCAACAATATACTGTCTCTAAGGGACTCAACTCATAGGAAAAGACATACATAGACTTAAGAATAAAGTATGAGAAAAAACATATTACACACATGGATCACACAAACAAACAGGGTTTCTATTCTCATATCAGAAAAAGTAGACCTCAAGCCAAAGTTAATAAGAAGAGACAAAGAAGGACAATTCATACTGCTTGAAGGAATTATACATCAACAAAACATAACAATCACAATGCTCCAAACATTGGAGCATCTATGTAAATCAAACAAAGCCTTTTTAATTTCAAGAATAAAATATATAACAACACAATAATTCTGGATGGGGGGTGACTTTAACACAACTCTCTTACCACTATATAGATCCTCCAAAGAAAAATTAAACAAAGAAACTATAGAACTAAAGAATACAATAAGTGATTTAGACCTAACAGATATATATAGTATTTCATCCAGCAATAACTGAATATACTTTATTCTCAGCAGCACATGGTTTCTTTTCTAAAACAGACCATATTTCATGCCACAAAGTAACTCTTAGCAATATAAAAAATAGAAGTAATATTTTGTATTCTATCAGTTCTTAATGGAGTGAAATAGAAATTGATAATAAAATCAAAATAGAAGCTACTCTAACATCTGCAGACTAAATAATATATTATTGAATGATCAATGGATAGCAGAAGAAATCAGGGATGGAATTAAAAAATTCTTAGTAATAAATGAGAATAGCAACACAGCATATCAAAATCTCTGGGACACTATGAAGACAAGTCTAAAAGGAAAGTTCATTGCCTTGAGCTCATTTATTAAACTAATAGAAAACAGTCAAGTATATAACCTTACATTACATCTCAAAGCCCTAGAAAATGAATAACACCAAAAGCAGTAGAAGACAGGAAATAATTAAAACTGAGCTGAAATCAATGAAATTGACACAAAAGAAACAATTCAAAAAATTGACAGAACAAAAAGTTGGTTCTTTGAAAAAATAAATAAAATTGATAAACACCACTCTAATGAGGAAAGAGAGAAAACCTCAAATTACTAAAATTTGTGATGAAAAAGGAAATATCACAATTCACACTACTGAAATACAGATGGTAATTAAAAACTATTTTGAAAATTTATACTCTAATAAAATAGAAAATCTTGAAGGCATCCACAAATTTCTGGAGACATATGACCTACATAAACTGTATCAGGGGGATATAAACAATTTAAACAGAACAATTTTAAGCAATGGAATAGAAGATGCCATCAAAAGCCTACCAACTATGAAAAGCCCAGAACCAGATGGAATCTTAGCCCACTTCTACAAGATCTTCAAAGAAGAATTAACACCAATACTCCTCACATAATTTCATGAAATGGAAAAGGAGGGAACACTTCCAAATTCAGTCTGTGAAGCCAGTGTCACCCTGATACCAAAACCAAACACAACAAAGAAAGAAAATTTTAGATCATTATCCCTGGTGGACATAGACACAGAAATTCTCAATAAATTTCTGGCAAATCACATACAAAAACACATTAAAAAGATGGTGCACCATGATCAAGTGGGGTTCATATCAGGGATGCAAGGTTGGTTCAACATATAGAAATCAGTAAACGTAATTCATCACATCAATAGACTTACAGAAAAGAAACATATGGTTATCCCAATGGATGCAGAAAAAGCATTTGACAAAATATAGTGCCCCTTCAGTTCAAAGACCTAGAAAAACTAGTGATAGTATAAACATACCTCAACATTGTAAAACCTATATATGCTAAATCCAACTCCAAAATCATTCCAAATGGAGAAAAATTGACAATGTTCCCTCTAAAAAAGAGACAAAGATGCTCTCTTTCACCACTTTTATTCAACATCTTCCTTGAAACTCTAGCCAGAGCAATTAGACAAGAGAAAGAAATTAAAGGGATACAAATAGGAAAAGAACTCAAACTATTCCTATGTGCCAAAAACATGATTCTATATTTAGAAGACCCAAAAAATTCTACCAGAAAACTTTCAGAATTCATACATGAATTCAGCTAAGTAGCAGGATATAAAATTAACACCCATAAATCAGTTACGTTTCTATACATCAGTGATGAATGAACTGAAAGAGATATTAGGAAAACTATATCATTCACAGTAGCCTCAAAAAATAAAAATAAAATATTTAGTAATAGATCTAATAAAAGAGGTGAAAAATCACTACAATAAAAACTACAGAACACTAAAGAAAGAAATTGAAGAAGACCTTTGAAGATGGAAAGATCACCCATGCTCTTGGATAGGAAAAATTAACTTTATTAAAATGGCCATACTACCAAAAGCGCTATACAGATTTAGTGCAATTCCGATTAAAATCTCAATTATATTATTCCTAGAAAGACACAAAGCAATCATGAATTTTATTTGGAAAAATAAGAGACACAGAATAGCCAAAGCAATCTTGAGCAACAAAAGTGAAGCAGGAGGAATCACAATACCAGATCTTAAATTATACTACAGATCTATAGTAACAAAAATGGGAGGTTTTGGAACAAAATATAGACACATAAACCAATGCTACAGAATAAAAAACACAGAGACAAACCCACATAAATACAGTTATATCATACTAGGCAAAGGCACCAAGAATATACATTAGAGAAAAGATAGCCTCTTCAAAAAATGCTATGGGAGAAAATGGAAATCCATATGTAACAAAATGAAATTAAACCCCTATCTCTCACTCTGCACAAAACTCAACTCAAAGTGGATCAAGGACGTAAAGCATAAAACCAGAGAGCTTGCACTTAACAGAAGAAAAAGTAGGCCTAAATATGTATCGTATCAACTTAGGAGACTTCCTTAACAAGATTCATAAAGCAAAAGAAGTACAATCAAGAATCACTAAATGGGATGGATTCAAACTAAAAACTTCTTCATAGCAAAGGAAACAATCAATAACTAGAAGAGAGAACCTACAGAATGGGAGAACATGTTTGCCATCTACACCTCAGATTGCATAATTACTCTCCAGAACATATAAAGAACTCAAGAAAGTTAAAAACAACACAAAAAATAAACAAGTCAATAAATGGGCTGAGGAACTAAACAGACAATTCACAGAAGAAGAAATATGATCAATCAACAAATATATGAAAAAATGTTCAACATCTCTAGCAATTAGAGAAAAGAAAATTAAAACTACACTGAGATTTTACCTCACTCCAGTCAGAAGGGCAATGATCAAGAATACAAGCAAAAATAAATGTTGATGAGGATGTGGGGGAAAAGGCACACTCATACATTTCTGGTGGGACTGCAAATTGGTGTAATCACTATAAAAAGCAGTATGGAAATTCCTCATAAAACTTGGAATGGAAGCACCATTTGACATAGTTATCCCACACCTCAGTTTGTATGGAAAGGATTTAAAATCAGCATACTACGGTGATACAATCACATCAATATTTATAACAGCTCCATTCACAATAACTATGCTACGGAGCCAACCTAGGCACCCTTCCACAGATAAGTGGATGAAGAAAATACACTATGTTTACACAATGGAATATTACTCAACCATAAAGAAGAATAAAATATGGCATTTGCAGGTAATTGGATGGAACTGGAGAATATCCTGCTAAATGAAATACAGCAGTCCCAAAAATCCAATGGCCAAATATTTTCTTTGATATGCTGATATTAATTCACAATAAGGGAAGTGGGGCTTAGGAAAGAATAGAAGTACTTTGCATTAGACAAAGGGGAATGAAAGGAAGAAGGGGGGAGAGGGAATGGGAATAGAAAAGATAGTAGAGTGATTTGGGCATTACTACCCTATGTGCATATATGATTATACAACCAATGTAATTCTAAACCATGTACAACCAGAATAATGAGAAATTATACTCTATGTATGTATAATATGTCAAAATAAATTCTACTATGATGTATAACTAATAAGAACAAATAAAAAATGAAAAAAAACATGTTTACCAAATTACAGCAAGTGAAGACTGAAAATATGTTTTTATATTGAATAAGGCTATTCATGTGCTAAATATTTAGAAATACAGTTTTAGTTACTTTGCTTCTTGCAGATAAAATTGGATTTCTGACTATGGTAAAAGAGGGAAAGAGAAAGAAAGAAAAGGAAGGAAGGAAGGAAGGAAGGAAGGAAGGAAGGAAGGAAGGAAGGAAGGAAGGAAGAAATATATATACATGCATGTATAGAGAGAGAAAGAGAGCACAAGTAAGTTCTCCCATGAATCAAAACTATGATCAGCTTTCCCAAATGGCTACAATCTCCTAAAAGTTAAACTGACCCCCTTGGCTGCTATTATGATTTCATTGCCATTTCCTTTAATGTTTCCAACAAGTCTATCTGAAACATCAGGGACTATCTGCAGCTTCTGACCTGTCAGACAAGTCACCTATATACATCTAGTCACATACTCCCTACCTGTTTTAATCAGCTTTTTTGCCACTATGATTAATATACTGACCAGAACAATTGCAGAGGAAGAAAAGTTTATTTACCAGCTCACAGTTTCAGAGGTCGTTGTGCATAGACAGCAGGCTCCATTCCTCAGGCTCCAGTTGAGACAGGACATCCTGGTAGAAGAATGTGGTGGAGAGAAGTGGCTCACATATTGATCAGTATGCAGAGAGAGGTTCCACTCACTAAACACAAAATATATGTCCCAAAGACATACCTTCTATAGCTGCGAACTGCATGGTGAGGGAACAGTTCTCTAAACACAGGTGGTGGGCAAATTGGAAAAAAGTAAGATATTATTTGATATAAAGACAAAAACTCAATTATAGATGAAAAATAGGACTCAGTGGGTGAATCAGTCCTAGTGGTGTCTGATCCAACAACAAGTGAGACCATGTGTGTCTTTTACATAGGTTTTAAGCATTAAAGGGATTCACTGTGAAAGGATTCTTGAGGTAAACAGGAGGAAGTCCTGAGAAAAACAGCTTACTTGGGGCTGATCAGTTTATGCTTGAAGGTAGTTTTCTACCTCCAGGAAGCTGGGATTTGAATTGAAGGTTTTGAACTAGTACATTCCATGAGAAGCCTGGAATTCTCCCAATCAACAGGAGTCACCTGCAAATGGTCATTTCTTCTAGCACTGAATGATTCCCTCACTGTCCAGGATTATATAGTTCAAAGCAATGATTCATTCCCAGCTCCTGACAGCCTCCAATGATGTACCTCCTCCAGCCACACCCTACCAACGTTCAGCTGATGCTCAGTTAATCCTGTGAGGGGATTAATTCACTGATTGGTTTAAGGCTCTATAACCAAATCATTTCTCCTCTAAAACTTCTTGCATAGTCTCACACGTGAGCTTTGGGGGACACCTCATATTCAAATCACAACACTACCCTATTCATTGGCTATGGCTCATGATTCCAGAATGACATAGATCTTACTTGGAGAGCCCTGGGGAACCCCAACAACCGCAAACAAAACTTTTTCCAGGGAGGCCTCATTGCTTGTGCTGTCACCTTACAGATCTAGTTGATGAAGGTTTGAGACTGAAAGCCCAACACTTACAAACATTTTAGTTGGGAAATACAGAAATCCAGGAGTCATCTGTCTCTTTCTCAATATTCATTTCCTGTTAATTTAGTCTTATTTATGAAAAGACTTGTTTTGTTAAATTAGATTCACAACTGTAACCACAATCACAGTGAACTCCATGTATCTTTTCTTATTGCTCAAAGCCTATTTTTTTGTCTGAAAAACAAAAACAGCAGCAAAACAACAAATAACTCACAACAAAACAACAAAGATGAAAATCTTTCCTCTGCTTAATCCTTAAGGATGAAAGTCAAAATCCCTAGCATGGCCCACAACATCCTTCATGACCTGGCCTTGAGCTGCTTATCCAGATTTTCCCTGCTTCTCTCAACTCCATGAATTTAAGTACAGGTGTACCATGCACTTGCCAGTCACTCTTGCATTTCTCTAATATGTAATGTCCCCTCTTCTTTATTCCTTTTTTCTTATATTCTTTCTGCCTAAAATTTTGCTTATTGCATAATTCATAATCTGTCTTCAATGTTATGGTCTTTATGTTTTCTATGTCTCATTTGGGGCATCATTTCTGATTAAAATCCTTCTCAGGAATTTGCTGAGTTGCTCACGGCTGTGTTTCCACAGTATCCCATGCATGCCTTAACATATCTTCAGTCATTCTTAATGGCATTATTCTATAATTTATCTCCAAATATGTGATAAACTCCTTGAATTAGAAGCTACCAACCAGTACCAGTACCAACCAGTAAATTTCAAAGTGAATTCAGTATTCTACAAAAGTTAGCTGAATAAATCAAATTAACAAATTAATGCATTCCACTTCACTATTTCAATTATAAAAATTATACGATGATATAGTCAAAGAGAAAATGAAAATTAAAATAATAAAAAGAATCATTTTTAGAAGAAGATACTTTAGTTTTTTCATTTTATTTTATACTACTATTGCTTTTAATATTTCTTATGTAAATTTTTTTGTGAAAGCATGGCACTGAAGTTTTAAGAGCACATGAATAATGAAAACTCCTTTTACACACAATTAGCAATTGCATTTTCAGATTAGTTGGCTGTCATATTGAAAAGAGCACAAATCCCAGATTATGGGATGCTAAATAGATAAGAATAAGTGTTGAAGAGATCTTCACAAAATATTACAGATCCAGTGGGTTGTCCTGGAAATGAAAGAGAATGAAAGAAGGAGGAAACAAATGGAGATGAAAACATAGACACAGAGAAATATCTTCTACTCTTTGGCACTTATATTTGCTCTAGCAAATGTGGTACTTGGGAGAAGACAGTGGAAAAGTAATGAGTGCAGAAGAGCTGTAACAGCCATTGGAGTAGCAGCACCTGTTAGAGTGACAGCATCCACTAGAGCTTTAGTACACATTAGAGTTGTAGCACTCACTAGCTTTAGCACCCACTATAGCTGCAGCACCCTCTAGAGTGGCAGAACCCACTGGAGCTTTAGCACCCATTAGAATAGTAGCACCCAGTAGAGCTACAGCACCCATTATACCTGCAGCACCCTGTAGAGCAGCAACACCCACCGGGGCTGCAGCACCCACTAACAGAGAGAGAGAGTGCCTTCGCCTAACTGAGGAATTGGCTTGCAGAGAGAGGGCTAGAAGAAAGTGAAGATGGGACAGCTTTAAAAGCATTTTATATTAGAAAGTAGAGTTACAACATATGTAGATAAAAAGAAGAGGTTGAAAATCAAATTTTTTTAAAATTAAAATCCACATACAATTTGCTTTTAACAACTTAATCTTAATTAATGAATGTACATGCCATTAAAATATCACAGAGTGATAATATTAATGTAATAATCCTAGAAAAGAAACCCATAATGAGTGAATTTCAAAGTGCGAATGTTACAGTTTCCTCTGAAATTGCAAAAAGGAATAGAAAGTATTTCCCTATTTTACCAATTACATCCATTTCTGATTCATTCTCCTGTTTTATTCTACTTTTTACATGGAAACAAGATCTATTTATATCTATATCTATATCATCTATATCTATATCTATACCTATACTTATATCTATACCCATATCTATCTATCTGTGTGTGTGTGTATGTGTGTGTGTGTGCATGTGTATAATTGTTTTGTTACCAGAGATTGAACTCAGGGAGCCTAATCATTGAACCACTTCCCCAGACCTTTATTTATTTATTTGTATTTTTCTGTTTTGAGACAGGGTTTTTCTAAGTTGGTTAGGGCCTCACTATGTTGCTGAGACTGGCTTTCAATTTGCAACCCTCCTGTCTCATTCTCTCAAGCTACTAGGATTAGAGCAATGAGCCACTGCACCCTGCTCAAACCAATATATTTTTATGGCTCCTCAGTAAGTTCTGTGACTATAAGATGAATACAAAGGCTTTTGATTTTGCAGGAGTAGATTTCATGAAAGTAACAATAAATAGCATATTCCAAGGATTTCCCCAACATTGATTTTGCTAGTAATTTCCCTCTAAAAATCATAATTTTTAAATTATGCCAAGAAGTTTCATTAGTAAAAAAGTTATAAAATCATCCTCACTCTAATTTACTTGGGGGTTCTATATTCTCTCACAATCAATTTTTATAAACTCTGATTTTTTTTTTTCTTTTTAATTCTGGGTTCTAAGAAAGTTACATTACAAATCTCATTTTTACCTGGTGAGAATCTGCCAAAACAGCAACTTCAGAGAGGAAGTTTCCATCTTTCTTCTCTGTTGCTTTCCTGGTACACTTCATTATTGCACAACTTCAATTCTTCTGAAAGACCTAAAATCCCTTGTAAATTTAAATCATATACTTTTCTAATTTACAGGTTAAAATATGCATCAATGTCCTCCCTCTATTATCTAGATTTTTCTCCTCACTTTCTCTCTCTCAGAACCTACCATTTGGACATTTTGTTGAGATAACATAATTAATTTGAGATTTAGTAATATGCTACAGATGTGGATGCTTCGTCAGTTTATATACACTGACTCTCTTCACCAAAAAATAAATAAGGGAGAGGCCGCCCCAGAGAGGAGCCCCAAGCCTACGTGGTAACCTGCACTGGGTTTCCCTATCCACCAACGTGTGGGTCCACTCAAACTGCCTCCATTTAGGGGCATTGCGGCCTCTGCTGTAGCCTTCTCCATGTGGTAATCTCCACCGAGAGACGTCAGACAGGGTTAGGAGGCAGCTGCCCATAGCAACATCACAGGTCACACTGTGGCATCACCAAATAGAACACCCAAAGCCATTGTACAACTCATACTTCCAGCCCTATCTCTGAAAGCTGTTGCCTCCATCTTAGGTTATATCCACTGCCACCTCTGTCATCTGGGACAGCTTCTACCTTGGGACACAGACTAGGGCCTAGAAGCTGAACATCAGGGTACCAACAAGTTTGATACTACTGCTGCCACCAACCAAGGGCATGGCCACTTCCATCTAGGGACAACAAACAGGACTTGGAAAACTATTGCCAAGTTCCCTGTGGGCCCAGTTGCACCAGATGTATCTCTACTTGGTGTACTAACAGACACCATCTTATTGCAGAGGCAACAGGGAGCCTTGTCTGGGAGTGCCTCTCTCTCTTTTATCCTGCTAACAAATTCTCTTGATTATTCTTTTACTAGTCCTATAAACTAATACCTCTACTCTTTCGCATCCAATCTCATATATGAGGGTAGGGTGAGCCCACCCTCACCCCCCATCCACCATTAGAAATGGTAAACCCTTATGCACACTTATTGGCTATATGGTAGAAGATAACCAAACTCATCATTTCTGTATATAGAGACAAAACTGTAAATGTCAAAATAGAAGATAATTGACTTATAGCTGCTTATTGGTGGTATTGGGTGCTGTAAATACTTAAAGATAAGGTGTTGGTAACAGGCAGGGATGCTGCAAGATTATAGGGTAAAAGCTGCAATACCTTAGATCTGTAGGTAGACTGATAGACAGTCTACTTTATAGACACATGATAAAACAAGAGAGGAAAGTACCCTGAACAAACCAAGATACTACAAAAATAGAATCCATTGACAGTACAGTAGATGAAATGTCAGAGAAAGAGTTCAGAATGTACATAATTAAAATGATCTGTGAACTAAAGAATGACCTAAGTGAATAAATACAGGCAAAAACTGATCACTCCAAGAAAGAGATAAGAGAGCAAATATAGGAAGCAAAAGATTACTTCAAGAAAGAGATAGAGAGTCTGAAGGAAAAAAAATAGAATTCCTTGAAATGAAGAAAACAATAAACCAAATAAAAAACTCAATAGAAAGCATAACCAATATACTAGATCACTTGGAACACAGAATCTCAGGCAATGAAGAAAAAAATATACAATCTTGAAAATAAAGTTGACCACATAGTGCAGATGGTAAGAAATCATGAACTGAATATTCAAGAATTGCGGATAACATCAAAGGATCAAACCTAAGATTTATCAAGGTAGAGGAAGGCACAAAGACTCAAACCAAAGGCATGCACCATCTCTTCAATGAAATAATATAAGAACATTTCCTAAACATGAAGAATGAATTGGAAAATACAAGAGACTTATAGGACATCAAATGTACAAAATTACAACAGATCTAGATGAAGACACATCATAATGAAAATGCCTAGCATAGGGAATAAGGATAGAATTTTTAAGGATGCAAAAGCGAGGAATCAGATTAAATATAAGGGGAGACCAATTTGGATCTCAGCAGATTTTTCAACCCAGACCTTCAAAGCCAGGAGTTCTTGGAACAACATATACCAAGCTCTGAAAGAAAATGGATGCCAACCAAGAATGTTATATCTAGCAAAATTGAGCTTCAGATTTGATGATGAAATAAAAACCTTCCATGATAAATGAAAGTTAAAAGAATTTACAGCCAGAAACCCTGAACTACAGAACATTCTTGGCAAAATATTCCATGATAAGGAAATGAAAAACAACAATGAAAATTGGCAAAGAAAGGAACTACACTAAAGGCAAGGCCAATCAAATGAGAAACCAAGTCAAGCAAAAAACCAAAAATAAACCAAAATGACCAGGAATACAAACCATGTCTTAATAATAACCCTAAATGTTAATGGCCTAAACTCATCAATTAAAAGATATAGAATGATAAATTGTATTAAAACAAAAGATGCAACAATATGCTGCCTTCAAGAGACTCATTTCACATGAAAAGACATCCACAGACTGAAGGTGAAAGGAGGAGGAAAAACGTATCATTCACATGGACCATGTAAATAAGCAGGGGTTTTCATCCTCATATCAGATAAAGTGGACTTCAAATGAAAGTTAGTGAAAAGGGATAAAAAAGGTCATTCCATACTGCCTAAGGGAATCATATATCAACAAGACATAACAATCATAAATATCTATGCCCCAAATGATGAAGCATCCCTGTATATCAAAAATACCCTTCTCAACTTCAAGAATCAAAAAGACCACAACATAAAAATATGGGGTGATTTTAACACACCTCTCTCACAACTTGATAAGTCTTCCAAACAAAAACTAAACAAAGAAACTATAGAACACAATAAAATAATCAATAATTTAGGCTGTCTATCTATCTATCTATCTATCTATCTATCTATCTATCTATAGAGAGAATATTCCATTCATCAACAAGCAAATACACTTTTTTCTCACACATGGATCCTTCTCCAAAATGACCATATGTTATGCCACAAAGCAGGTCTTAGCAAATGCAAAACAATAAAGATACTACTCTGCATTCCATCAGAATATAATGGAATAAAATTATAAATCAATGACAAATTAAAAAATAGAAGCTACTCCAAAATCTGGAGACTCAATATTGAATCATGCATGGATAACAGAAGATATCAGAGAGGAGATAAAAATTATTAGAGGTGAATGAGAACTCTGATACAGCATATCAAAATCTTTGGGACACTATGAAGGCAGTGGTAAGAGGAAAGTTCATTGCATTAAGCTCATTCAATAAAAGAAGAAAAAGTCAACAAATAAATGACCTGACACTACATCTCAAAGCCCTAGAAAAATAGAAACAAACTAACACCAAAAGAAACAGATGACATTCCTGCTTCTAATTGAAATTACAGCTGAAATCTATGAAATTAAATGGAAAAAAATTTGACAAAACAAAAAGCTGATTCTTTGAAAAACCAAAGAAAATTGACAAACCCTTAGCAACCTTAACAAAAAGAAGAAGGGAGGAAAACTCAAATTACTAAAATTTGTGATAAAAAAGGAAAAATCATGACAGACACTATTGAAATACAGAAGATAACTATTTTATAAATTTATAACTATTTTAAAAATTTATACTCCAGTAAAATAGAAAACCTTGAAGACATCAACAAATTTCTAGTAGCATATAACCTACCCAAAATGAACCAGAAGGGCATATACAACATAAACAGATCAATTTCAGGCAAGGAAATAGAAGACTCCATCAAAAGCCTACCACCAAAGTAAAGCTCAGGACCAGATGGATTCTCAGCTAAGTTCTACAAGACCTACAAAGAAGAATTAATACCAATACTCCTCAAATTATTCCATGAAATAGACAAGGAGAGAACCTTTCCAAACTCATTCTATGAGGCTAGTATTACCCTGATACCAAAACCAGACAGAGACACATCAAAGAAAGAAAACTTCATACTAATATCCCTGATGAACATTGATGCAAAAATTCTCAACACAATTTTGGCAAATCACATACAAAAGCACATTAAAAAAATAGTGCACTAGGCTGGAGTTATGTCTCAGTCGTAGAGTGTTCACCTAGCACGTGTTAGGCACTGGGTTTGATCCTCAGCACCACATAAAAATAAAATAAAGATATTCTGTCCACCTAAAACTAAAAAAATAAAAATAAATACTTTAAAAAATAGTGCACAATGGCCAAGTGGGGTTCATTACAGGAATGCAAGTTTGGTTCAATATACAGAGATCAATAAACATAAATCCATCACATCAATAGAATTAAAGATAAGAATCATGATTTTATCAACTGATGCAGAGAAATCATTTGACAAAATGCAGCACTTTTTCATATTCAAAACATTAGAAAAACTAGGGATAGTAGGAACATACCTCAAAATTGTTAAAATAATCTATGCTAAACCCAAGACCAACATCATCCTAAATGGAGAAAAATTGGAAGCACTATCTGCAAAAACTGGAACAAGATAGGGATCCCTCTTTAACCACTTCTATTCAACATAGCCCTTGAAACTCTAGCCAGAGCAATTAGACAGATGAAAGAAATTAAAGGGATATGAATAGGAAAAGAAGAACTCAAAGTATCATTACTTGCCAATGACATGATTCTATACTTACAGGATCCAAAATTTCCACCAGAAAACTTCTAGAATTAATAAATGAATTCAGCAAAGTAGCAGGATATAAAATCAATACCCATAAATCAAATGCATTTCTATACATCAGTGATGAATCTTCTGAAAGAGAAATTAGGAAAGCAATTTCATTCACAGTAGCCTCAAAAAAATAAAATAAAATACTTGGAAATCAACTTAACAAGAGTGGTGAAAGACTTCTACAATGAAAACAACAGAACACTAAAGAAAGAAATTGAAGAAGACCTCAGAAAATGGAACAATCTCCCATGCTCTTGGATAGGCAGAATCAATATTGTCAAAATAGCCATACTACCCAAAATGCTATAGAAATTTAATGCAATCCCAATTAAAATTCCAATATCATTCCTTATAGAAATAGAAAAAAACATGAAATTTATTTGGTAAAATAAGAGACCCAGAATAGCCAAAGCAATCCTTAGAAAGAAGAGTGAAGCAGAAGGCATCACAATATCAGACCTTAACCTATACTACAAAGCTATAGTAACAAAAACAGCATAGTATTGGCACCAAAATAGAAATATAGACCAATGCAACAGAATAGAAGACACAGAGATAAATCAACATAGAGTTATTTCATACTAGACAATAGCACCAAAAACATATATTGGAAAAAAGATAGTTTCTTCACAAATGGTGCAGGGAAAACTGGAAATCCATATACAGAAAAATAAAACTAAACACCTATCTCTCACCATGCACAAGACTCAACTCAAAGTGGATCAAGGACCTAGGAATTAGACCAGAGACATTGTGACTAATAGAGAAAAAAGTAGGCCCAAACCTTCATCACGTCAGATTAGGCCCCCACTTTCTTTCCGAAAGCTCAAGAAATAAAATCAAGAATCAATTTGTATGGTATGGATTCAAACTAAAAACTTCTCAGCTAAAGAAATAATCAATGAGGTGAAGAGAGAGCCTACATTTGGGAGCAAATTTTTTCCACATGCACATCAGATAGAACACTAATGAAAAACCTTAACACCAAGAAAGCAAACAACCCAATCAATAAATGGGCTAAGAAGCTGAACAAACACTTCTCAGAAGAAGATATACAAATAATCAACAAATATATGAAAAAGTGTTCAACATCTCTAGTAATTAGAGAAATGCAAATCAAAACTAAGATTTTATCTCACACCTGTCAGAATGGCAGTTATCAAGAATACAAACAACAATAATTGTTTGGACAAGACACACTCATATATTGCTGGTAGGGCTGCAAATGGGTTCAACCAATCTGGAAAACAGTATGGAGTTTTATTAGAAAACTTGGAATGGAACCACCATTTGACCCAGCTATCCCAGTCCTTGGTCTATACCCTAAAGACTTAAAAACAGCACGCTATAATAACGCAGCCATGTCAATGTTGATAGCAGCACAATTCACAATAGCCAAACTGTGGAACCAACCTAGATGCCCTTCAATAGATAAATGGATAAAGAAACTGTGGTATATATACACAATGGAATATTGCTCAGCAGTAGAAAATAATAAAATTATGGCATTTGCATGTAAGTGGATGCAGTTGGAGAATATCATGCTAAGTGAAGTAAGCCAATCACAAAAATCTAAAGAACAATGTTCTCTCTGATAAATAGATGCTGGTCCATAATGGGGGGGAGGGCTTGGGGAGAATGAAAGCACTTTGATTGGGCAAAGGGGAAGGAGAAGAGGGGAGTAGGAATGGGGGCAAGAAAAATCATGGAGTGAGAAGAACATAATCACTCTATGTATATGTATGACAGCACACATGGTCAGAGAAATGAGATGTTGTGCTGTATTTCTGTTCAATGAATCAAAACGCATTCTGCTGTCATATATACCTAGAATTAGAATGAAAGGAAGGAAGGAAGGAAGGAAGGAAGGAAGGAAGGAAGGAAGGAAGGAAGGAAGGAAGGAAGGAAGGACATAGTAACAAAACTCAAGCCAGTAGATTAGGAGCACATAACAAAGTAAGTCTATTTATTATATAATATAAATAAACTAGTAACTATGTATTTCTGTCTCTCTTAGCTGTTATTCATTGCTTAATACAACAAATATTTATCAAATTTTACTATGTGCCTAGTGTTGAGCTAGACATTGTGAGGCCCTTGGGAATGCCAGTCAAAAGTGTAATGGACATTAGGACAGATGAAGTAGATAATTCAAGAACAGCTCATAGAATGCCCAGTAAGAAGATTTAGCAGATAAGGAAAGATTGAAAAAATTGAGTCTTAGATTTGAGTGTTGATGATAGACAGATGGAGCAAGGAGGAAATAGAAGTTTTAACTCTAGAGGACAACATATTTGAAATTCTGAAGGTGAGGTTAAAAATATAAGTAATCAAAGTCCAAATTTTTATGGCTAGTTCACAAAAAGTGAAAGAATGCCATATGTCTAAGTTAGAATTATATAAGAAAGAATTTAGAGGAACCATTATAACACTGGGGTCTTATCCTCAATTTAACCAAGCGTCATTCAAAGAGCAGATGACAAATTTACCCAGGCTGCTTCCAGATAATGATTAAAGATTGCCACTCACCCAAATGAGCAATAACACCTGTTTGCACTATAGACGTGGAAATAGGGGTGGTAGAATGAGGTGGATAATTTAAGATTATTTAAAAAGTGGAATTCATTCAGATATAGTGACTTATTATCTGATAATGAGAGAGATATGAATAGCTATATTCTGATTTCTGACACTTTCAGTTAGATTTGGTATGCTAGTTGGAAAAGGTAACTGCTTAGCAGTTTAGTTTGCTAAGTAAAGTATTGCATTTAATTTAAACAAGAAGATTTTTGTTATTAAAATTCTTCAAATTGTATTACAATTTTTGGTAATGACCGACTGTCTAAAACATGAGATATCACTTTTTCAGATGTCTTCATAGGATCTCAAAGTTATAAAAAATAAGTTCTTAAAGCCAAGTTATAGCTTGTGTAAATCTTTGCTTTAATAATACTCAAAGAAGATAGATTGGCCTACTTGACAAATTATAAACGGGTAATTTTATTTTTTTACATGGTATACACTATAAAACTTAAGAGTTCAATATGCCCATTCAAAATCTCTAGGTGTAAATATTTAAGTATGCTTAATCTTTACAAATAATAAAAAAATTCCTAATAAAGCCACATTTTCTGTAATCCGTTAAGTATAAACTTAGTATCTAGACACATCTTGGTCTATTGGTTTTAAGTATGAACACAGAA
Source organism: Geosciurus inauris (assembly GCA_004024805.1). Classification (NCBI taxonomy): domain Eukaryota; kingdom Metazoa; phylum Chordata; class Mammalia; order Rodentia; family Sciuridae; genus Geosciurus; species Geosciurus inauris. The sequence goes on from PVHX01004172.1 coordinate 94,304, forward strand.
AATAAAATTAGTGCGTTAATTTTCCATGCCTCATTCCAAGGATGGAATAAAATTCTGATAGTGTTATATTTTCTACTTCAATATGCTAACAAAATGTATGGTATGATTTGTTCTGGTGACTACACCACAATCATATTCTTGATGTTGGTCCATATGAGCCAAACATATTTCTGTACAAAAATGTTTTATTGCTTGACAACAATTTCAAGAAAAAGAAGCTACAGTGTCCTCTATTATAAACAAAAAATATTGCAAAGTCTCCTAGTAACTTCACTGTAAACAAACTCCATTATTTCAAGAGTATAAAATCTGAAATTAACTACACAAAATGTGAATACTATTACAAACTGTTTCAGTATAACATACATTAACACTAAAGTTTCTCTGTGTCCTGGATCAAAGAGGTTTTACATTTAATTTCTAACTACCTACTTAAAGGATTTCTAATGATGATCACATGACAGAAAATTAGTCTTTAACGCTAACACAGTTCAAAGATATCCTATGAGTATATATTTGAATTCATTCAACCATTGATCATTCAATAGTAAAAAGTGATGAGTTATTTTTTAAAAAACAGTATAACACACAATTTAAATGGGGACAACTCCTAGAAAACTATTATCATTATTTTGTGTTGTTGTTGTTTTGTTTTTTTTTTTTTGGTACCAGGGATTGAATTCAGGGGTACTCAACAACTGAGCCACATCCCCAGCCCAATTTTGTATTTTATTTAGAGACAGAGTCTCACTGAGTTGCTTAGTGCCTTGCTTTTGCTGAGACTGGCTTGGAACTCGTGATCCATCTGCCTTGGTCTCCTGAGCCACTGAAATTACAAGCCATTGCTACTGCACCCAGCAAAAACTATTGTTATGAATAATTTCCCAAAACATTGAGATAGTCATAAGATCTGAATATGAGGTGTCCTCTAATAAGCTCATGGAATGTTAAGAGGTAAAATGATAAGATCATGTATGTTTCAACCTAATCAGTGAATTAATACATTTGATGCATTAACAATTTGGAAGGACTACTGTAGTGGGTGGCGTGGTAACTGTAGGTCTATGGGGCGTGACTGGAGGATGAAGGCCTTTGAGAGGATGCCCTCGAAGTTTATATCTTGTCACCTGTCTCCTCCTTCTCTCTCTCTGCTTCTAGGCCACCGTGAGTACCTTCTATCTGCTATGCCCTTCTACCCTGATGCTCTGCTTCATTTTACCACACAGCACTCGGTTAGTTGAGCATGGACTGAACCATTAAAACCATGAGCCCAAAATAATTTTTCTACCTCTAAGTTAGTCTTGTCAGGTATTCTGTTCACAATCACATAATGCTGACTAACATAGGTAGGTAGGAAGGTAGGTAGGTAGATAGCAAATAGACACGTTCCTTACTATGCACATATTTTGTTTCTTAAACCAGGAACTGATCTCCACAAGGCTTATAAGATTAGCTCTAGAAAAAATTGTTCTGATGGTTTCCAGACTAGGATTGAACAAAAGATCTCAAACATGAGGCATGAAAAAATGGAGCACTCTCCAATCATTCTGATGACAAATTTTATAATAATTGCAGATCAATAAAATGATGGTTTAGTCCAGACCACAAGTATACCCCTCTCTTCTACTCAACCAACATATTTTTGCTTTATCTTAAAGAATTATCTGATTATTGGATTTTCCTTGGTGTGCACCAATTGGAATGAAACTTTTAATCTCGGTTTGTACCACTTACACTATTTTTTTTTCATTGACAGCATCAATATAACAGATTCTTATATTGAATAGAGTAAAATACAATTTTTATGGACAGAGAATATATAGCTTGCTAGTTTTAGAAGTAGGTTTAGAACTTGGCATATAAGTTCAACATCTCTTGTGTTCTTTTTTTGCTATACCATGATGTTTCCTTTATATATATATAACCGCTTGTAGATACTTAATGAAGTAAGGATAAATAATAACAATATTTCACAATTCACTTTGACAATCAAACTTGTTAATTAATTTTTTTCAAATGAACTAGATTTTCCCAAGGGCTTTTTGCATTATGATTAGACTCATTGCTTCTCTTTTTTACTGTTCCAGATGCACACCTTGGTTTTTGTTATTGATAGCATCCTATTTTGTACTTATATAGATAGTGTAAGCTCCATGAGTGTAGTGTGTGGGCTTATTTTAGCATTCAGTAAATGACAGTACTGAATACATACTAGACATTCAGGACATACCTATAGGCATGTGTGTATATGAAACACACACATGAACAGAGATCTTTACACATTGTTCCTTTTAAAAAAAACTTTATGACTAAATGATATTTCAGCATATATCTATAATGAATATAAAGTTTGGATTTTCTTTAACAGATATGTTAAATGTTCTTAAGTTCTATTATTAGCATTGCAAAAAGTTCAAAAAATTAAACAGTGGCCTACACATTAGGAGAAAATATTTGCCAATCATGTATATGGAAGTAGGTTACCATACAACATCTACAAAAATGAGCAAAAGCCCCGAATAGCTATTTCTCTAGAGTTGATCTAAAGATAGCCAACAGATACATGAATAGGTACTCAATAACACAAATCACAAGTAAAATGAAAATCAAAACTCCAATTAGATCATACCTCACAGATATTAGGATCATTTTTATCAAAAAGAAAAGAATGACAGGAGTTGGTGAAGGTGTAGAGAAAAAGGCACGCTGTATGTTATTGGCGGAAACTTGGTGTAGCCCTTATAGTAAACAGTATTGATTCTTTAAAAATGAAAAATAGAACTAGCATACAATCTAGCAATCCCTTTTCTGGTACATATCTAAAGGAAATAAAACCAACTTTACAGAGCTACCTTCCTAGATCATATGGTAGTCCATATCCCATGTTCATTACAGCATTATTCTCAGAAGCCAAATTGTGGAAATAATCTAAATGTCCATCAGAGGATTATGGAAAACATGAGACAGATCAATAGAAAGTAAGAAAGATAGCTAGACTTAATTAAGAGCCAAATGCAGAAATAACCTACATGTTTATCAAAGGATGAATGCAGAAAGCATGATATAGATAGATAGATAGATAGATAGATAGATAGATAGATAAACAGATAGGCATATGTACACACAAATAATACAACATTAATCAGTCATAAAAAATTCCAACATTCTGTATAGATGAGCCTGAAACACGTTATGCTAAACTGAACAGAGAGAGATACTACACTATCTCATTTAAATATGAAATAATATAAAAATTTTTGAATACATAAAAACAAAGATTCAAACAGTGGTCACTAGGATTGTGGTGGGAAGTCTGAAAAAATTTGGGAGGTATAGGTCAAAAGATAGAAAGTTACAGATATATGGGAAGAATATATTCAGACATTTAATGTACAACATGGCAACTATAGATAATATTGTACTGCATTCAGGATAAATGCTGAACAAGTAGATTTTATGTGCTCATAACACACACACACCAAAGAATAATATGTGAAATGATAGATATGTTAATTTTTAAAATATAGTAATAATTGCAATTTGTATAATTATCAAAATATCAATGTTGTGTGCCTTAAACATTTTAAGAAAACAACAAAAACCAAAAAAAATTTTTTTGGGGGAAGATACTGTGGATGGAACCCAGGGGCATTTGACCACTGAGTTACATTCCCAGCTCTTTTAAGTTTTTATTTTGAGGTAGAGTACCACTAATATACCTAGGGTCTCCCTAAGTTGCTGAGTCTGGCTTTGAAATTGCAATTTTTCTGCCTCAGTCTCCTGAGCTATTGGGATTACAGGTCTGCACCACCACACCTGATATCAATAAATACTATTTTTAAAAGCAGTATATATTAGAAAATTAGAAATATTTTCTTTTACAAGTGAAAAGGTTTGAGTATATGAATTACTTCTCCCAGTGAAAAACTTCTAGAGACAATCTCTTTCTCTCTCTCTCTCTCTCTCTCTCTCTCTCTCTCTCTCTCTATATATATATATATATATATATATATATATATATATATATATATACATACACACACACACACACATACACACACACACATGTATCGCTTGAATTGTTTTCTTATTTTTGTTCTTTGAATGTTTTATATGTAGTATCTATAATTTTCAAATTCATGAAAACAGTAAAGCAGTGGTTACTAGTGACTGGGGAGTATGAAAACTGGGGAGAATTTAATCAAAAGGCACATACTTTCAGTCAAAAAATTAATAAGTTCTGGGCATCTAATATGTAATATGGTGATTATGGGTAGTGCTACTGCATTGTTTATTTAAAATTAGCTAAGAGAGCATATCTTGATGTCTTCACCACTCAGAAGCGCTCTCTCTCTCTCTCTCTCTCTCTCTCTCTCACACACACACACACATATGGCTACTGTGTAATAAATTATCTGATAATTTAAGGGTTGTAGTCATTATAAAATGTGTATTCATATGAAGCACTCACATTGTTCTACTTGAATATATAAAATTTGTGTATGTTAATTAGATCTCAATGAAGTGACTAAAATTGAAGCAAAGGAAAATGGAAAAAAAAGTAAGTGAAGAAATAGACCATAGTGGTAGTAATTAAAATGGCAGCCATTCTTTCTTCAGCCTACTAAGAATTTTCAAACTCAGCCTGCTAGCTTCAGACATGATACAATAAAAATCATAGAATCTTGGAGGAAGAAATTGAAGAAGACATTAAAGGATGGGAAGACCTCCCATGCTTATGGATAGATGGGATTCATATTGTTGAAAAGAACTTTTCCACAAGTGATCTGCAGATTCAAAGCAATCCCCATCAAAATACCAATGATATTCTTTACCAAACTAGAAAAACAACAGTTGTAAACTACATATGGAAGAATAAAAGACCCAGAGTAGCCAAAGCAATTTTGAGCCATCAGCAATGCTGGAGGCATTGTAGTACCTCACTTCAAATTACACTACAGAGCTATATTAATAGAAACAGCATGGTACTGGCATAAAAAACACTCATGCAGATCAGTGAATAATATCGAAGATGCACAAACCCACACAGATCAATCATCTCATCCTTGACAAAGGCACCAAAATATATGTGGCAGAAAAGAGAGCCTTTTTACCAAATGATGCTGGGAAAACCAGATTTCCATATGTAGAAGAATAAAGAAAGATTCCAATCTCTCACCCTTCACAAACCTCAAATAGTTTCAATGATCTAGGAATTAGACTAGAAATCTTGCAGTTGCAGAAAAAAATATAGATTCAACATTCCAATATATAAGCACAGGCAACAACTCCCTAAATAGGACTCCTAAAGCTCAGGAAACAATACCAAGAGTTCAATGAAAGAGCATTAAATTAAAAAGCTTCTGCAAAGCAAAGGAAGAATTTGACCTGTGATGAAAGCCTCAGGAGAAAATTTTTGCCAGCTCCTCTTCCAAAAGAGGATTAATATCAAGAATATATTAAAAACTCAAAAAATAGCAAAATCCAATTAATAAATGGGAAAATTAACTAAATATTCACTTCTTGAAAAAGAAATACAAATAGCCAACAAATACGTGAAAAAAATATTTAACATCTTCAGCATTCAGGGAAATGAAAGACAAAACTGTACTGAGATTATATATCACTCCAGAGAGTATTTAAGAACACAAATAAAAATAAATGCTGGTGAGGATCTGGAGGAAAAGCAATTCTTCTGCACTATGGGTGGGATTTTAAATTACCACGACCACTACAAAAAACGTTTGGAGGTTCCTTAAAAGACTAGGAATGAAGGGCTAGGGATATAGTTTAGTGGTACAATGCTTGTCTAACAAGTGCAAGTTCTTGGGTTCAATTCCTAGTAAAACACACACACACACACAGAATATAAATGAAATCACCATATGACCCAGCTCCACCATTCTTAGATATTTATTCAAAATAATGTCAACATATTAAGGCAATACATTTATGTCCATGTTTTTACCAGTTCAATTCACAATAGTCAAGTTATGGAACCAGTTTAGGTATCCATCGATAGATAAATCAATAAAGAAGATATAGAACATTCACAATGGAGTTTTATGCAGCCATAAAAAGAATGAAACTATGTCATTTTCAGGAAATTGGATGGAACTGGAAAAAATCATATTAGGCCAAATAATCCAGACTCTTAAACTCAAGGATCATATATTCTCTGTCATGTGTGGGGAAAAAAAGGAAAAAAAGAAGGGAGGGGGAATTAATGAAGATGGAAGGGAGACTAGTACAGTAGAGGATGGGGATGAGGATGAGGGAGGAAAGGAAGAAAAGGAGAGGTACTATGCAGTAAAATGGACCAGTTTGTGTTATGAGCATGTGTGAATAGACCACAATGACTGCCACTATTTTGTAAAACTAAAATACACCAATGGACAAAAACATTACTGGCATGTTAATTTTTGAAGGTCTAGTCAGTTTTTTCATAGTGTTAAAAATGAAATACAACATTTTAAGATTTCTCTTGTTTTGTACACACATTTAAACACATCCCTGATTCACAAGGGCATATTTTAAAATTCACTAATCAGCATTAGTTATTAAAATTGCACAAGGATCTATAACAGTGTTTTTCTCCAACAGATATTATTTTCTGCATCTTCCCGAAAGTTCAGGGAAACATGTAAGCAGCCATTTATCTCCAGGTATAACCTGCCATAATCTTGGGAAAAAGGAATATATTAAGGCATTTATGGGAGTTCCTTGTTATCATTGTCATGATGTGGTTAGCAATATTTTACCCATGGAACATATATCTTCCATTTAAAGATAGTTTTATGTCACAAAATGAGTATCAGTAAACAATATAAAACTTTAGTTAGGCTATATATGTAACATTCATAAAATTCTTTCAATTAAGTGTAAATATAAATGTAGTAATTTCTTTGTGACAAATTATTACTACTGTCATGACTTCTCACAGCATGAATTTCTTATTGTATAATTCTGTAGGTAAAAAGTTCAGCACAGATTTCACGGGGCAAAAAATTGGGCTGTCAATAGGACACATTCCATTCTGGGGGTTCTTAGCATGGAGAATTTATCTCCATTCCTTTGTTGATTTCTAGAAATCACTCACTTTCCTTGGCTTGTGTTCCCATCTTTCATTTTTAAAACCTGCTACATTAGGCCAAGTCCTTCTTAGTTGCTATTTCTATGGATGGTTCTGCTAACTTTATGTCCTCTTGTTATATTCAACCAAATATAACCATTTCAAATCCAATTAACTTGCACCTTTAATTCACCTTTGTCATATAATGTAAAATTCCAAGGATTTCCACCTGGACATATTTGGGGAGTCATTATTCTGCTTTACCCCGAGGTGTATCGCCATGGTGAGATCATTAACTACAAAGAATAATTATTTCATATTAAATTATTTTATACAGTTTTCCCATCATATTCTTTTACTGTCTTAAACACAATTGAATTAATATGAAAAATTTATGATATATAAATATTATTTTACTGTCTTAAACATAATTGAATCAATTTGCAAGTTTTATGATATATAAATATAAAGTATTTCCATAAAATGAAAAGCTATTTAAAATTCACAAAAAGCATGTAAGTAAATGGTTCTTCCTCTTTCCTTCTCTTTTCATTACAGTTCTTATATTTGGAATTAAAAATTGACTTTGGAATGTTGATTTTTTAAAACTATAATATGGAATAAGGAATTTAGCTGAGCAATTTACATATGAAATTTTAATCAGTTTGTTGTAAAAATTATTGTTATTTAGAAATTTTGATATAAAAATACATTTTTTCTCTATCACTTTGAAGAATTTTTGATGAAGTATTAGAAAAATACTCTTCACTCAATAATAGAAAATAATTTTTATTAGCAATAATCTCTAAATTCTCTGAAAAGACTAAGCTCTCTCTCTCTCTCTCTCTCTCACACACACACACACACACACACACACACACACTCACATACATACATAGATGTTCAAATAAAGGTCTTAAGGTAGAGAGCCAAGTCTTTCCCTTATTCAAAAAAGGATTTACAAATCTGAAAGAAAGAAATACTGTGTTGTTGTATCACAAATAGAAATATCAGTGCTAAAGAAGTAGTCAAAGCCGGGTGCAGTGGCACAAGCCTGTAATCCCAGAACTTAAGGAGGCTGAGACAGGAGAATCACGAGTTCAAAGCCAGCCTCAGCAATGGCAAGGCGCTAAGCAACTCAGCTTTGTAAAACACAAAATAGGGCTGGGGATATGGCTCATTGGGCGAGTGCCCCTGAGTTCAATCTCCAGTACCAAAAAAAAAAAAAAAAAAAGGAGTCCAATGCATAGTTAGTCCTCACATCTTGACTCCCCTCTGCTCCTTTCCCTGCAAGCAAAGATGCCCCTCCACCTGCACGGACTTCCTCCAGCTGCATTCAGACTTCAACACAATGTAAGGGCCCTTCTCTACAAGGATACCTTCTTTAAACTGGGAGCACTGGAACATTCCATACCAGGTATTCCCTCACATCCTGTTTGACTTCTAGCACTCCAGATCAGACTGCACACATATACAGGTCCCACTTGGACTCTGAATCCTGTACTTGGTTGCCAAATCCTCATGCACCCCCAAAACTTCCCTACCCAGCCTGGACTCTAAGAATACACACTCTAACAATCAACATCTATCTTGTTTCTCTCATCCCTGATATGGACATTTTCTTAGTCCATCTCCTTTTGGTTGGCCTACCTTATGTAGAAACGATCCTTGCCTGGCTTTGGCTCTGGTGGTGTCCTGGATCCTCATCCTGCTCAGATGCCCTTCTCATACTAGTTGGCTCCTACTTCCATACAAAAAAATACTTCTACACCACCCGTCTCCTCTTTCCCTGACACCTGTGGGACACTACTTCCCCCATCCCTACCTTAGGTGGGTCCTGATTCACTTCACCTAAGAAAAGAATAATTGAGGAAAAGAAAGTAATGGGAAGAAAAAGATAAGGTGATTTTTAAGAACAGACATATTAAGAAAAAGGAAGAGCACAATATAATCCTAAAAATCATCACTATTAAGTTGATGTTTCAAAAATTTAAAAATGAAGAATCTTTACATTGTAATGAAGAATATATATCTGAAGTACAGTATTTGATGAAAGTTTCAAATGAAAAAGGACTGTCCCAATGAATATCTTGAAAAGAGTGAACAAGAAAAATCATGTCATAACAATATGTAAAAGGCAAAAGATTTCTCCATAGACGAATGAAAAATTGTTGAAACACTATTGTATAATATTGCTTTTTTAAAAAATATTCGCATTTACCTTGACTTATTGTTTTAGTCAGATTTTTTCACTGCTGTGATTGAAGAACCCAACCAGCACAATTATAGAGGAGGGAAAGTTCATTTGAGGGCTCACTGTTTCAGAAGTCTTAGTCCATAGAAGGCCAGCTCCATTCCTTGGGGTTTGAGGTGAGGTTAGAGTGGCAGAGGAAAGCAGCTCACATCACTGTGACCAGGAGGCAGAGAGAGAAACTCCACTCTCTAGATACAAATATATACCCAAAGCCATGCCCCAATTCCCACCTCCTCTAGCCACACCCTACCACTTCAGTTAATCTCTGATAGGATTAGGCTAAAGCTATAACCCAATCATTTCTCCTCCAAACTTTCTTGCGTTGTCTCACAAGTGAGTTTTCGGGAGACACCTCATATCCAAACCATAACACTTATTATGGTTCTATTTATGCTTTGTAGTTCTGGGGGACAATTGAAATTAATGAATAAGCCAGGCACAGTGGCACACACCTGTAATCCCAGCACTTTGGGAGGGTGAGATAGGAGAATCACAAGTTCAAAGCCAGCCTCAGCAACAGTGAGGTGCTAAGCAACTCAGTGAGACCCTGTCTCTATGTAAAACAAAATAGGACTGGGGATGTAACTCAGTGGTTGAGTACCCCTGAGTTCAATACTCAGTACAGAAAAAACTAAATTAATTAATTAATGGATAAATCATAAATTAAGGGCTGGGATTGTGGCTCAGTGGTAAGAGTGCTTGCCTCACATGTGGAAGGCACTGGGTTAGATCCTCATCACCGCATATCAATAAATAAATAAATAAACAAACAAACAAATAAATACAAATGTCAATCAACAACTAACAATTTTTAAAAAATCATAAATTAAACAAAAATACATTTCGTGCAATGATATCAAAGATATTCAGTGTACACAATACTGATATTCAATGAATCCTGAACATCTGTAAAAATGTTTCTCATATATATACAATAGTTTTCATGGAACTTTATAGATGGAAACAGTGCATGGTAATAATGTACTTGTGTAAGTTCAAACTCACTAAACTGGTAGATAGAGAAATAAAAATATTTGAGAAAATTATTTCATAATTTTCTAAATAAAATGTTTCTAAATATAATGAGGCCCTTTTAAATTTGTTACCAAGACTATGATAGTGCTTTCTTGCAAATATGGAGATGTGAGTACGAGCTTCCATCAACTTCCTCACTTGCAGGTACCAAAATATTTGATCAATCCAAAAGTATGTGAACATATTGGAAAAGTTGGAAGCAGACTGGAGACTCTGGAAAGTGTTTATTTTCAAATCCAAATTATGCAAGGACTCTTCTAGATATTGTCCAGATGGAACTAGATGAACAAGAATCAATAAGGGATAAGAAGATTCTTCACTCCCTAAAATAAGTTAAGCATGTCCTGAGATTTTGAAAGAGGTGGTACTAAAGCAACTCTAGTTGCTTTAATTCTGGGAGAGATAAAATTAACTCCACTTGGCATAAGACTACTCCACAATCACATTTGGTGTGATTTGGTATGATACATGGGTAGAAAAACCTGTAGCTTGATGGCCTTGTCAGGGTCTTTGTTTCTGCTTAAAGCTTCATTTCTGTGAATTTAGAAGACACACACACACACACACACACACACACTTACATTTTGTTGAAAACATTAAAAACAAATAATGAATTGGATAGACTGAATTGACATTTTAAGCCATTTAAAAACTTAATGAATATTCTGAAAAAAGGATTTCTCTTTTTTTCTCCTAAATGCTCAGTTACTTTAAGTTTTGAACCATTATTTGAAATTTTTTCTTTCTGTTTTCTTTTGTTTGTGTGTCATTGACATACAAATGGAATGAATAAAGAAAAAGCAAAATAAGAGGCAGAGGGAGAAAAAAAAGAGAAAGAATGAGAGAAAACTTTTTTTGTGAGTTAAGCTTGTATGTACAAGGAGAACTTGGTTAGAAACACATTATAGACAATGCTCCAGTATGTGAAAAGATTTTATAAAAGTACAATCAGCAAAGTGTCAGGCTAAGCTAATAGATGCTGGGCACAGTCTTCATTTGGTGGAGGTCCAGGAGCAGGATGGGTGACCATATATAGTGCCATCTTATATCAGGGATGGTAGGGGACCAGCTGATAGCCAGTGGAAAGGTGAAAGGAAGAGTAGGAAGCAGAAGAATTGAATCTCCCTACTGAAAGTCATAATAAGAGGAAGGAGAGAGACCTTACACACAAGGCAACATCTCACTCCATCTAAACCTTTGTCATTATTAAAAGTACGTAGGTGGCTGGAAAAGAGAAATAAGGATTCATCGAATTTAAATCTATTGTTTCATAACTGGAGAAAGTTAATATGCCTTATTATTGTATACTTATTTTACATATTTTGTTGTTGCACAAGCTGAGTCAATGTAGGTATTTGTTTTAAAATAAAATAAACTATTGTCTTTAAAAAATTCTGATAGTTCACAACTGTCATTACCCAAACTATATATTTGTAGTCATATATGTTTTAAGAAAGTTTATAATTGGGTAGAACACTTTAAGATTTGTTTACATGATTCTTTAGAGAGCCTGAAAACATTTAAAGCCCAACACCAGGGATTTAATATAAAATACTAGTAGGCTCAGTTGTAGACAGTAAAGCTGGAAAGAAAGCCTAGTACTGGTAGAGTGTTTTGCAAACTGAGACTGCTAATGAAAGAATAAATAACATGGGCATTATATTGATAATGTCATTTCGCATCAGCTTCAAATCCACTATGCATTATTTGACACAGAGGTTTGAGTTGAACTACTCAGTCTCTCTGATTGTCCCTTTGAGATAGTTCTATGGAGTAGTAGACAGTTTTCTCAGTGGGTGTCTCAAATGAGAACTTAATAACTCAACACTTATATTTTATCCATAAAAGTAGAATTTGTATTCATGCACTTTGTGAAGCATGTGGTGATGCTGGGGTTTGTACAAAGCTAAAATAAATTTAATAGTGCTTTTCCCCATTACAGCAATATGAATGCCAGCAGAGCGTCATGATGCTAGGTAAACTGCATCCTGAATACTCATTGTGATCACTGGCACAGCATAGCCAACATGCTTATGAATAAGAAGTAGATATGTGAGGCTCACTTCATTTTTATAATAATATTATAATTGAAAACAATTTATATCCTTTTATCTTCTCTATAGAAATTGCAAGCCTAAAGGGCAAATACTCATACAGGCAGAATATTTTTACTGAAGAAAAAGGTATCCATTAAACATCTGGTAGTGAGGGTAAATAGATTACACTTTTTTGCTTCCTTATAATGCTAGGATGCTAGGAATTCAGTCTAATTACACAGATAAATTGGAGGGTCAGTATTAGAATTGAAAGATAAGGTAAAGAAATTCGTGACTCTTACAGTACAACATAACTCATGACTCATTTAGAGGAAAGTATGTAAGAATATCTATAAATATTTCAGTTTTTCATGAAAATCAGAAAATAACATGGTGCACAATCATTTGTAATAACATAAAATCAAGAAAAAAACTAATAGAATATGTATAAAACATATCAAGGAATAAAATAATGTACTGTGTATAAATAAGTAGTATACATTTCCTATTCAATTTAAACCAGGTGTTTATATGCAAACAAATCAAAACAAAAATACAAATTTTAAATAATTAAATTAAATTAAATTTTATTTTCTTCTAGATTGATACATAAACATTACAAACTATTTTTATTCCCTAATATGCAAATATTCTACAATTACCAAACTCTGGGAAAATAGGTGAATGTGGATAGTGAGAAAGGGGGATAAAGACAGTATTCCCTTTTTTTTAATGGAAATATATGCAAGTCTTTGAATATATGAGTCTTGAGAATTTGCATACTACTAAGTCCTTTCAACTGTTGCTCTCTGCATTTTAAAACAAAACCATTGCCTGACATAGTTTTAGCTAGTCTGAGTGATTTTCCTTATTCATAATCATTTTGTTCTATTGTGGCCAGAGGGATACATTTATAAGGTGAAGAACTGATTATGAGGTACCATCTGTTACTCTGTATAATAGTCTTTTTGTTTGATATGCTGTATAAGGATCAAACCCTCAAACTTGACCTCATCACCATCATGATCTAGATAATGGATCAAGTTAACACCAATATAACTCATTCATATTCTATTGTGGAACACGTTGAAGACTCAACTCATATTTGATTAAATTTCCATTAATCATTATTAAAGATTCCTCTGTGCAAATGAAATGGCATTTAGTTCATTTAACATATAATTGAGTTCTAATTGAGCAGCAACTGTTTCGTAGAATTGTTAAGTACTTTTGATTGTAAAATAATACAGGTACCGATTTTGTAAGTAGTTTTCTGTATCTGTTTACCCACCAACTTCTATTTTAAATAGTAGGCTAATGGTTACTAGTTCGTCTCGGTTAATACAATGCCCAGCGCTGACCTCATTATTCTTTCAGTTATCTGGCATCATGTTTTCAAGCAAAACAAGTTACACCTTTGACTATCTTTTTAAAATAAAGTTTTTAAAAATTCCTGATTGGAGACAAATGCCCTTATTGTACAAAGAAGGTAGGATGAATAATTCTGTTAGAGAAAACTCATTGTCTCAGAGCATCTTATCCCAAACTTGCGACAAATGCTTTCAAATAGAAGAACAACTGTTTTATTTAACCTGATCAAAATGACAAATCCAATGTCTCTTTATCATTTTTTCTTGCCTTTGCCTACTTTGAAAAGGGAGGCCCTTGTTCTAACCGTTACGGGGTGTTTTTATTTGCGTACATATCATGCAGTTTTCAAAATCAATTTCATTTTGTTGAATTTTCTTTATTTCTTTTTTTTTTCCTTCCTTTTTTTTTTTTTTCAATCCTGGGGATTTAACCACTGAGCTGCATCGCCAGCCTTTTTATATTTTACTTTGAGACAGGGTCTCAATACGTTGCTTAGGACCTAAGTTGCTGACGCTGGTTTTGAACTCCCGAGCCTCCTGCCTCAGCCTCCTGAGTCACAAGAATTACAGTTGTGTGCCACTGCGCCCAGTTTCATTGTCCTGAATTTTTAATTCTCACGTGACCCTCGTTAATCGTGGGTTTCAGATTTCCAACAGTAGCAGCTCTCTTGTGGTCATTTGTGGACACTGACTGAGCAGCAAAAAAATCCAATCACGGGATGCACGATCTCCAGCTGATATCCTGCAAGGCAGTTCTGCGTTGTTTCAGTTCTCATACTGCAAACACATTGTAAATAAGTGTCCCTTTCATGGGGTACTTAGTGACATATTTTTCACAGTTTTGTCCTTTATGTTGATGACTTCTGTGTTTAAAATGGCTTCCAACGATAATGCTGAAGTGATGTTCAGTTTGTCTAAGAACAAGAAAATGAATATGCCTTACGGAGATGATGCAAGTTAGATAAGTTTTGTTCAGATGTGAGTTAATGCTATTGGCCATTAGTTCATTCATGTTAGTAAATCCGTGTATCTAATATGTACCAAGTAAATTGACTTTAATCAGAAATATTGATAATCAGGAAGGCAAAGATGCTAGACTTTACAGAGCAGGGTACCGAAAATGAGGAAGCTACGTACAGAAATAGTCCCAGAGCCGGTGCTGTGGTCCACGCCTGTAATCCCAGCACTTTGGGAGGATGAGACAGGAGAATAGTGAGTTCAAAGCCAGCCTCAGCAACCGCAAGGCGCTAAGCAACTTCAGTGAGACCCTGTCGCTACGTAAAACACAAAATAGGGCTGGGGATGTGGCTCAGTGATCGAGTGCCCCTGAGTTCAGTTCCCAGTACCAAAAAAAAAGAAAAAGAAGAAATAGTCCTAGGAATGTGATGAGGCATCCCCTCGAATTTGCCTTAAAAGTGATATACACCTGTACACCTATGTGGGGGGAAGCTCCCCGTCACAAAGGTAAGACTCTCAATAGGGCATGTAGAAAACCCACACTTCCTGGAGCTTTCATGGGACTAGAAATCGTTTTGCCTTTTTGCCAGCTAGAGTGGAGAGACCTTGCAATGTATAAGGCATTAAGAAGAATTCTCAGAAGGGTTATGTTTCAGAAATGGGGCTGAATTAGTACCAAAGAAAGAAAGGTGGTTCTGAGAATGTTAGGTAAAATGTTGGAAAAATTATATACCATGGAAAGAAAAAAAATCAAATTTATCCACGAGAGTAAAGTTTTTAGATTCTACATGTAAGTTCACATGGTATTTTTGTATCTGTGCCTAACCATTCACAGAAAATGATTTCTTCCACCTTTATCCTAAGATATCCTTCTCTTTTCATTAAGGCTAGAGTTTCTATTGTGTAGAAAGCCCACATTTCTTTACCCATTTACCTGGTGGATTTCCTATCATGGCTATTATGAATAATGCTACTATTAACAAGGGTGTGCAGAGATATCTTCTATGTAATGATTTCATTGCTTTTGGATGGATATCCAGTAATGGAATTTCTGAATCATATGCTAATGTTTTTCATTTTAAAATTTTGACTAACCTTGAATACTATTTTCCACATGGCTGTGCTAGTTTGCATTTTCATAAACAGTGTAGAGGGGTCCCTTTTCTGCAAACAGTTTTTTTCTCTTGATGTTTTTTTTTTGATAATACTCATCCTAAAAAGTGTGAGGTGAAATCTAGCAGTGGTTTTTAGTTCCATTTCCCTGATGATTAATGATGTTGAGAATTTTCCTATACCTGTTTGCAATTTTTATGCCTGTCTCAGGTCTTTTGTTTGTTTTTAATATAATATTTGCTTTTCTGCTATTGAATTGTATGAATTCTTTATCAAGTTGGGATATTAAACCCTTTTCATATATATGGTTAGAAAATATTTTGCTCAATCCTCAGTTGCTATTTGTTGTTGTTGTTGTTGTTGATTGCTTTATTTGCCATGGAGAAGCTTTTTGTTTATTGTTACATTTTAAAATTTCTACTTATGTAACCTAAGCTTTTGGTGTGATGTCTAAACATTGCCAAAACCAATGCAAAGAGGATTTCCCTATGTTTTCTGCTGGGAGCTTTATGGTTTCAGGTTTTATGTCTTTTCCATTTAAGTTGACTTTTGTATATGGTATCAGATCAGGCTCCAATTTCATTCCTTTGAATGTGGAAAACCAATTTTCCCAGCAGCATTTACTGAAGAGACAATCCTTTGCCTGTTGTGGTCTCTTGGTGCCCTTGTCCAAAATAAGTTGATCCTTTATATTTGGATTTATTTCTGGGCTCTCTTCTGTTCCACAGTTCTGTGTCTGTGGGTAAAACAGGTTTTGTGAAATCAAGTTTGAGCAGCCTTTATAATTTTGTATTTTGTGTTTCTTTGACTTTTTACTTTTTAATTGTATTTAACTGAAGAAAAACTACAAACAATTCTCACACCCTCTTCATTCACTGAAGAGGGTGAAAGTACCATCTTTCCACCTCCTCCTCTCCTACTTTGGAGTGCAACAGAAGGGTCCTTCATGAGCGCTAGGTGGCGGTAGAAGTCAGAAACTCGCCTGCCTGTGCTGGCGAGGAGGGGATGGGCTGAGGTAGAGTGTTGGGTCATGGTGAAAATTTCTGGCTTTCTATCAGTTCCTCCTCTCATACTGCTCACTGAGGGACGGGAAAGTCATCTCCTTACAATGATTAAAGGGTGGACTCTCCTCCCCGACTCTGCCTTTGCTGAAGTGTGAATGGATGGAGAAGCCTATGGTGCTTGGCTGGAGTAGGGAAATCTTTATCTAAACATATTTTATCTGGCAAGGCTGTTCCTTTACTGGTCCTTTAGTTGGATTAGAACAGGATTTTCTTTGGTTTATTTTATTATTTTATTTTATCTTATTATTTTTTGGTCTGTCTCTTTGGCTGTATGTTGTAAGATTCTCCAACATCCAGCAACATCCAGCAAAAGATAAATGAGGCCAAAGGTACACTGAGGGAACTCACCACAATATAGTTCATCAGGAACAAGGTACTCGCCGGATCTGCCATCTTTTTGCCACTTCTCTGATGTTATTTTATATTTTTAGCCATACTTAGCATGAAGAATACTGAGAAGTTTGTGTATTTTATCTTGTCTAGGACTTGAAATCTGTTTTTTTCTTTTTAAAGCAGATTTGGTATGTAAAAATTAACTTTTGAAAATGTTAATTCAGTCCAGGTGAACACTCTAAAATTCTTCACCTTACAAAACAACTCACTTTGGAATTTCAGTAATGTCTTTCTTAAGTAAATTTAATACATGATCCAATATCTTTGAATTAAAAAATACATGATTTTACAGGAACAAATCATTTTATAAAATGATAAATATTTGTACTGAAAATTTTTAATATTGGCACTGGGATGATGATTTTAAAAATTATATGCTTTATTTTGAATTTGTGATATGATATATGCAGTCTTTTTGTTCTTTGAATTTGTAATAACAGTAGGAATTCACAAGTGAAAATATTCATTTCAAGATTCTTTGTAATTTAATATCTAGTTGTAAACTCCATAGACACTGAAAATAATGTAATTTTCTCAGTATAAGTAAGTTAGCCTAATGGATTTGCCTAATTTTTCAGCCTGAATACAACTACAAAATCCTTGGGCCATTACTATATCCATTATGCATACAGCTGCTACAAAAAAATTCAGTTTGAACTATATTTTCGATTTTGCAAGAGCTCCATCTCTGTAGTGAAGGCAACATAATCTGGAGGATGTGCATAGTACAACCCATTATTAGAGAGAAAACATTTTTACTAAAAATGTCACTAACACATCCAGATTCCAGCAAAAGGTAAAAAGCACTTGTTTTTTCTCCCCTATAAATATTGTTTGCCTACTTTTGATGATTTTTGAAGTTCCTTCCTGTGTATTCTCCTTTGTCTTCCCTACTTCATCTTTTTCCTCCTCTGTCCTGCCCACAGAGTCCTAACTCTTATGCCGTTAAGTTCCTTGAGATCTTGGTCATCCTAGTTTCATCATGAAAGATTGACAGCTGACATTATTCTGTTTTGGAGGGCTTCATCATCAATTTCTAGCATGAGATTTTTCCTATGTTCCATTATGTGCTATTCAACTTTCAGATTATTCAAGGTAGAGTTTTGAAAAATTAAACAAAAATCTATAATGTATACAGCAATGTATATACTACATATAGTATAGTAAGTGTAATAGTGTATGTAGAGTATAATATATTTGGAATGTTGACCACTCTGACAGCAACATTTGATGAAATCATGCTTATGGAGTCTGTTTCTTTACTCTTCTTCAATTCAAGCAGAAATAGGAAGAGAAATTTTGAGACATAATGAAAATCTTGCTTTACCATATGGAGTTTAGAATTTTTAACTTAACCTTAAATTTGTATCTATCTCAACTGGCTTTAAAGATTAGAAATAGGATCTTCAGTGTTAGTAGAAATTGAACATGTTCATACTACCTTCAGATTTCTAATTGTTTTTGTAAGTGCT
Organism: Geosciurus inauris; assembly: GCA_004024805.1. Taxonomy (NCBI): domain Eukaryota; kingdom Metazoa; phylum Chordata; class Mammalia; order Rodentia; family Sciuridae; genus Geosciurus; species Geosciurus inauris. Next base: position 113,070 of record PVHX01004172.1, read on the forward strand.
AATATGTATTATAAGTATTTGAATAATATATAACCTATACTATATATTTATATTATAGATGTCATAATCCTACACTTAAAAATAAAAACCAGGGTTAGGATTGTCGCTCAGTGGTAGAGCACTTGCCTTGCATGCATGAGGCACTGGGTTCAATCCTCAGCACCACATAAAAATGAATAATCAAAATAAAGATATTGTATCCATCTACAATTTAAAAAATTAAAAACTTAAAAACCCAGCAAATGTACTTCTGAGAAACTTTTTTTAATAAAAAAAAATTTGTTCATTAGTGACTCTTTTTCATTTGTTTGTTTATTTGAGGTCATAATGAAGTCCATAATGAAGTTCTACTTAGAAGGGGAACAAGCAATAGGAAATGTTTGGGTAGTTAGTCTGGAAATAAAAGCATTGTACTCAGAAAATATGATGAGAAGTGGTAGCTGTATATTGATGTCACAAGTAGTCAAGGAGGTGATAGGTACACACCAGGTTTAGGATCAACCATGATGACTAGGGGAATGAAGAGGGAAATAGGGAAATCTAGGTAGACCATTGGGACAGGAGAACTATAACTAAAGATATTCCTGCCACTACCACTTTAAATTGGAGCAGTGGTTCTAAAGGTGTGGTGACTCTCTTTACATGCATATGAGAATCGCTAACCATTTTAAGCACAATCCTGTATACTAACAAATATATGAGGAGGGGACCTGATAGACCAATGATTCCTTCAAATGTTACATAGTGGGCTCATGAAAAGGACAGATAATTGTTTTGCCCAAGAGAGAATGATTACATTATAGTTTCACTCTTCTGCACAACTGGAACAATTTAACAACTACATATAAGGAAATATTTACTTTGATTTTTCTGGCTTATAATAACAGTAAGCATTGTGTGTTTTAGTCATTCTCATTTAGTGTTCCAAAAGTGATTACAATTATTATTGCAATTGTTATTATTTTTATTTGTTCTTATTAGTTCTACATAACAGTAGAATATATTTTGACATATTATACATATAGAGAGTATAACCTCTCACTCTTCTGGTTGTACATGTAGAATTATATTAATCGTGTAATCATACATGTACATAGGAAAGTAATGTCTGATTCATTCTATTATCTTTCCTATTCCCATTCCAAAGCATACTACAGTGACACAGCCACATCAATGTTTATAGCAGCTCAATTCACAATAGCTAGACAATGGAATCAGCCTAGATGCCCTTCAACAGATGGATGGATAAAAATATATATAGTACATATACAGAATGGAATATTACTCAGCCACAAAAAGAAATGAAATTATGGCATTTGCCAGTAAATGGATAGAACTGGAAACTATCATGTTAAGTGAAATAAGTTTATCCCCCAAAACCAAAGACCAAATGTTCTTTCTGATATGTGGATGCTAACTCACAATAAGGGGGTGAGGTGGGGAAGAACAGAAATACTTTGGATTAGACAATCGTTATTATTTTAACTACATTTTTAAAATCTTTATTATGGACTCAAGTTCCATTTGTTGTAAAAATGGGTTTCTTTTTGCTCACATGTTCTGCATTCCATACCATTTTGTTCTTAACCAGGGTCTAAAACAAATCTTGGCACTGAAAAATTAAATAAAATCTCTCTCTGATATCTGAGAAAGATGTCTGAACTCTCATAATTCTGTGCTTCTGTAATCTCAGTCATTGATCTCTTTTGTCCATGTTACTCTGTTTCTGTAAAACTCAAGCCATTTCTTTCACTTCATATTGAGTCATTTGATGCCTTGCCTGAATTGACACCTGTTTGAAATATAACCTGTTTGATACAACCTGGGAAATATTGTGAGCTGACTGATTAACTCAAATTACCAATAACTCCTACAACTGCATCTGTTTCCTCATGCATGTCATATCCCAATGACTGGATCAGGTTCAAAGTAGAAATACATTACTCTTTGCCAAATCCTCCTTAATTAGTACAGACTTGGTCATAGCTTGTAGTTTTAGAAGATATTTCCAACTGCTAGAACACAGTTTATGAAAAATTCTCCTGAGACATTTTATGTATGGATGATTCCCCTTTCTTGACATCATCCTTAAAACCTATGAAGAAGCCAACCTGGAGATGACTGATTTTGTCTTTTGTCATACTCCAGTGTGACCTTTGCCATGCAGATGGAAGCATGATCATGTCCTGGCTTTGTGTAAATTTGTTGTTTTGTGTTATTTGTGTTATTTGCTGTTTTTTTATGACTAACTGGATGAGGTTTGAGAACAGTGGTGAAGACACTGGAATAGTTATCTTTTTTTTAGGTAAAACTGAACATATGAGAGTGAAGGTCTACATTTTATAATAGATTGTTTAGCATGAATGATACTGAGAAGACACTTGTTTTGACCTTTAGACTAAAGCACATTTTCCAATCAAGTTTTTACTCTAGCTTACCTTTTGGCGAAAAAAAAAAAAAAACACATTGTTTCTTATATCCATGTGCTGATGTCTGGGAATGCTTGCAGGAGATGGGCACTATATGTCAGATAATATCCACACCAAAGTAGTGTTTAGTAAGACCATTTTGTATGGAATATAGCTCCACGATGGATGGTAATGCTGAACAAGTGCAGAGTAAGGGTCCAGATATAAGGAGAGCATCAAGTAGTATTAGACTTGATGTTTTTGATTAAAGAACCAAGCAGAGGTCAATATTCTAACCAGCTTTGATGAACTAAGTTTCAGAGAATATCTGGACACTCGAAGCAGGGATATACAAAGTTCTTATAACTAAATTTTACAGCAGAGATGTTTCAAACTGTGGGGATATGATATAGAGTTATTTGTGTTTAACAAAGACTTTTTATAGTTTTATGCTAATCAACTCCTTTTAGGAAATAAATAGTTCTCATTTATTGTTTCATCTGTATTAGAATTCATAAGGGCTGGCATGAAGTAGATATTAAAATTGAGCAATACACTGTCAAAAGAAAGAATAAATGTTAGTCACCGTTTATCAATATGTATGTGCTCAGCAGTTTTGCTAAGTGCAATGCCTTTCATTTTGTTAAATGAGAACTTTTAAAGTCATTGCTCCTGGTCTGAGATCTTCCAGCTTTACTGGAGAACAGAATGAAGCATGAAGAAGGAAGAGGAGAGTTGATAGGAGTGCTGGAGAAGTGGGAGAAAACATGAGAAATGGAAAATGCACAATGAGTAAGTTATCACAGCACCATGAAGATAAGGAAGAGGAAAGAAGCAGAATAGCAAATATGAAAGTGATGGAAACATGTTGCAAAGATGGATAAAGAAATGCAAGTGGAGAAGGAAGGCATAGAGGGTGAGCAAAGATAGCAAACAGAAAGGTCAAATTAGAATAGAAAGGAGGACAAAAGGGAATAGGAATTCAACAAAAGGTTCCCTCCAATATCTGCTGCATTTAATTTACTACAGCAGATGATATGTGCTTTTTGCTCTAATAGGTTAAATAGTAACTGAATTGAAATTATTATTCAGTTTTGTGATTTCTCTTAACATGTTAAAGTGGTGGCATCAGATGGAGAAATGACAAACATATATAATAATAATGGTCAAAAATTAAAAGGGTAAATTCTTGACAGTAATAACAATTACTATATTATATAACAAACATAGACATTACCTCCAATTTGAATAAAACTGACCGGTTTCTCCAAGAATTTGTTGTGAACACTAAATATCTTGTAAAAGTGTATAAGAAATAAATCCTTCATTATAATATAGTAACCATATACCTGAAATAAAACATGCATGCCAGTTTTGTTTTTCTACTGGGGGTTTACAACTAGTTATAAAGTAGGGATACTATGTGATCATGCAATTTGTACCAATAAGTTCTCTCTCTCTCAACACACCCACACACACACCTGTTACATCTAGATGGTTTCAGTATTTGTTGACACACTTTTCAACTATCATTACTACCCTCATATTTTCTCTGTGATTGACTGACTTCACATTATTAGAGTGTAATGAGATTTAATAATAAAAAGAAAAAAATTCCACAAGCGTGTCTCCCATCTTTTGCACTATGCTTACTGCAATCTATCCTGAGTTTCTTAAGCTAAAAAATAATAATTAGAAAAAGCCTCTGTCTCTTGAGTGCAACAATAGGCCTTAAAAACAATGTCACATCAGGTCAGCCTCCACCTAGTGCTGAATACAACCTTGACCTCCAGGACCAGAACAAACCAGCCCCAGGTATGATCTTGACCTAGGTGGATCTAAGTACTCCTGCTGGAAGTTCAGATATTCTGAAATCTAAAATTGTCTAGTGAAAAGGAAATACATGAAATCTAGGTCATTATCTTTAGAACATTGTCATTTCAGAATATGCTAAAATATGTTCAAAGACTTGCTCATTAATATCATGGATTGACAACCTCTGGAAATGTGCCTAGAAATCAAAATCCATCATAATGTCATTAAAAGAATGAGGATCAAAAAATAATTACTATTGTGTTGAGAAAAAAATGTTTATTATCATTTGCCGAACCTTCATTTGAAATATTTTATGATTATAAAATGATTGACATGCAAGTAATTCTCATAATGTTAGGTTAAAATACACAAGCTAATGTATATTTATATGACCTCAATGAAAACAATGAAATAAGCCAGTAATTACTCAGAAAGCACAGATTGAAAGAAGTACCATTTTTTTTGGTGGCTTTGCAAGCTGTGATTTCATTCTCTAAACAGCCAGTGTGTTGTCTTAGACTGGCAAGGGGGGGCAACTCGAAATTCAGGAGGCTAGTGACAAGACAACTGATAACAGTGCACTAGTTGACATAGTCCTTGAAAAATCCAGAGAATGTGCAGGCCATTGTCATTGTTACAGTAGATCATTACACTAGATAGACATCCTGTGAGAGGTAACCTTTGTCATACATTTAGAATGTTACATTAATAAGAAAAATTATAAAGCACTCTTATTTGACTAAAAATTACTTTCTCTGATTTTCATCCCTTCCACAATATAGTAAAATGCTTTTCATGCTTCACCCCTGGCTTCTTATGCTTTTAAACTAAATTACACTGTTTCCTCTGCTTTCTGTCACTGAGTCTTTACCCACAGAATTCCAGACATCAGCTTTCTATGAATTCTGGATACTCTCACGTCTTTATTCTCCTCAGTAGCCATTCCTTCTCAAGAATCCTGCATACTTAAAATTGTATTAAACTGGTTCATGCATTATCAAAGAGTGATATTATCCATGTTTTATTTAGCTATTTTACTGCTGTGAGCAAAAGACCTGACAAGAACAATTTTAGAAGAGGAAGAGTTTGTGGCCCATGGTTTCAGAGGTCTCAGTCCATAGATGGCTAACTTCATTCCTCAGAGCAGAAAATCATGGTGGAAGAATTTGGTCAATAAAAGCAGCTGGGGGCATGGCACTAGGCAGTGGAGAGGGAGAGCTCTGCTCTACAAGGACAAAATACATAACCCAAAGGAATGACCCCCAGGGATGCAACTCCTCCAGCCACATCCTACTGCCTATAGTCACCATCCAGTTAATCGTTCTTACGGGATTAGTGCACTGATTAGGTTAAGGATCCCGTGACCCAATTGTTTCACCTCTAAACTTTCTTGTATTATCTCACACATGAGCTTTTGGGGAATATCTTACATCTAAATTACAGGAGGATAAGATTGTTCTTGAGAGGCATTTTTTTTTTTTTGCATTGCATTGCGATGTTTTTAAATCTCCAAAACTTAAAACTACACAACAAATTCTTCGTTCTAAAAATTTCACTTAATGAGAGCAAAGTGATGACTAACAACAACAAAAAAATGTCTGAATAGGATCCTCATGGGCAACAGTAATAATGAAAAGGGGTTTGGAAAATACTAGAATGGATCATCTTCCCAGAACCTTCCATGAACTAGTAAATTTCCATATCAATATCCACATTGTTTTTTCTACCTGGGATGCATCTTCAATAGTAAGTGAGTTTGCCTTAGGACATTCTCTCATTCTTCTAGATATATCTCATGGGTTAAGTTCGTTTTTCCTTCCATGGATACACTCATCCCATGTGGGCTTATATTTTACTGACCTTTGACATAGTATGCACTAACTCTTTGTGTCCTTCTCCAAATTTATATGTAAGGTTAGTATGACTGTTTTAATTATTTTTTTTTTTTGGTACAAGGGATTGAACTCAGGGACACTCCACCACTGAACCACTTCCCCAACCCTGTTTTGTATTTTATTTAGAGACAGGGTCTCACTGAGTTGCTTAGTGCCTCACTTTTGCTGAGGCTGGCTTTAAACTTGTGATCCTCCTATCTCAGCCTTCTGAGCTGCTGGGATTATAGTCATGCACCACCATGCCTGACTAAGAAAGTCCCTTTTTAATAGAGAAATAACAATGCAAATTTAATGATTTTGGTGTGGGGAAGAATAGATAAATATATAATCTTCCTTAATACCAGAAAAATTAAAATCAATTCATAAAAAAACTAAAAATAAGACTGTATAGATAACAATAAAAATTCTGGATTAAAAATATATATGTAACCACTTCTATTCAACATAGTCCTTAAAATTTTAGCCAGAATAATTAAACAGATGGAAGAAATTAAAAGGATACAAATAGGAAAAGAAGAACTCTGCTGACAACATGATACTATACTTACAGGATCCAAAAAATTCCACCAGAAAGCTTATAGAATTAATAAATGAATTCAGCAAAGTAACAGATTATAAAGTAACAGGTTATAAAATCAACACTCATAAATCAATTGCATTTCTATACATCAGCAATGAATCCTCTGAAAGAGAAATTAGGAAAACTGCCTGATTCACAATAGTCTCAAAAAAAATTGGGAATCAATCTAACAAGAGAGGTGAAAGCCCTCTACAATGAAAACTACAGGACACTAATAAAGAAACTGAAGAAGACCTTAGAAGATAGAAAGCTCTCCCATGCTCTTGGATAGGTAGGATAAATATTGTCAGATTAGCCATAGTACCCAAAGCACTATACAGATTCAGTATGATCCCAATTAAAGTCCCAACATCATTCCTTATAGAAATAGAAAAGACAATCATGAAATTCATTTGGAAAAATAAGAGACCCATAATAGACGAAGCAATTGTTAGCAAGAAGAGTGAATCAGGAGGCATCACATTACCAGCCCTTAGACTATACTATGAAGCTATAGTAACAAAACAGCATGGTATTGACACCAAAATAGACATGTAGACCCATAGTACACAATACAAGACACTGAGACACACTCACATAAATACAGTTACCTCATACTAGACAAAGGTACCAAAAGCATACATCGGAGAAAAGATAGCCTGTTCAACAAATGGTGCTGGAAAACTTGAAATCTATATGCAGCAAAATGAAACTAAACCCCTATCTCTCACCATGCACAAAATTCAAAGTGGATCAAGGACCTAAGAATTAGGCCAGAGATCTTATGCCTAATAGAAGAAAAAGTAGGCCCAAATCTTTGTCATGTCAGATTAGGTCCTGACTTCTTAAACAAGACTTCTAAAGCACAATAAATAAAAGCAAGAATCAATAAATAAAATGAATTTAAACTAAAAAGCTTCTTCTCAGGAAAAAGAAATCAATGAAGTGAAGAGAGAGCCTACGTTTTGGGAGCAAATTTTTGACACTCACAAGTCAGATAGAGCCTCAATCTCCAGGATATATAAAGAACTCAAAAAACTTAACACTCCCCCAAAAAATCAATAAATGGGTTAAGGAGCTGAATAGACACTTCTCAGAAGAAGATATACATCAATCAACAAATATATGAAAAATGTTTAACATCTCTAGTAATTAGAGAAATGCAAATCAAAACTAAGATTTCATCTTACACCAATCAGAATGGCAGTTATCAAGAATGCAAACAACAATAAGTGTTGGTGAGGATGTGGGGAAAAAGACACACTCAAACACAGCTGATAGGACTGCAAATTGGTGCAACGAATCTGGAATGCAGTATGGAGATTCCTTAGAAAACTTGGAATGGAACCACCATTTGATCCAGCTGTCCCATTCCTTGGTGTATACCCTAAAGACTTAAAAACATCGTACTATAGTAACACAGCCATGTCAATGTTTATAGCAGCACAATTCACAATTGCTGAACTGTGGAAACAACCTAGATGCCCTTCAATTGATGACTGGATAAAGAAACTGTGGTATATATACACAATGGAATATTACTCAAAATTAGATGAGAATAAAATCATGGCATTTGCAGGTAAATGGGTGGAGTTGGAGAATATTATGCTGAGTGAAGTAAGCCAATCCCCATTGGATATTGATCCATATTAGGGATGGGGTTGGGGAGCAGGGGAGAAATAGAAGAACTTTGGATAGGGCAAAGGGGAAGGAGGAGAAGGGAGGGGACATGGGTATAGAAAATATGGTGGAATGAGATGGACATCACTGCCCATACATGTAGGAAGACACAATGGTGTGATTCTACCTTGTATATAACCAGAGAAATGAAAAATTGTGCTCCATATTTGTACTGTGTATTAAAATACAAAACATTTATTTATTTATTAAATACAACATTCTGTTGTATTTAATAAATAAATAAATAAATAACCTATATCTATATTATTTATATGCATCTATTTATATTTCTTATTGATTGATCAACTTACAGTTAGTTATAAGTAACTATAAGTTAATTATAGATTAACTTATATTTAACTTATGTAGATGTAGTAAATATAAGTTAATTATAGATTCACAGTAAAGATAAATTTATATATATTTATAATACATTTGTATGTTATACATGTATATACATTTTATAATCAATGGAAATAAGGAATTATAATAGATTATATGTTGTGATAATATTGCTGAGTTGTCAAGTTTTCTAATTTTAGAAGACATTTAACTTAAAAGAGATATTGTTTTTCTCTCAGGTGTTAATGAAAACTAGAAGTGAACACATTTAAAAACAAATGTGTCAGGAGCTGGGTCTGTATTTCAATGGCAGAGCACTTGCCTAGCCCGTGTGATGCACACTGAGTTTGATCCTTAACACCACATAAAAAGAAACAAAATAAAGGCATACTGTCCATCTACAACTACAAAAAAAAGAAAAAACCTTTTAAAATAATCAAGGTAAAATGATAAATTTGGTCTGTTACAGTTTTTCTCTAAAGCTAATTTATAAAGGTCATCTTTAAACATACCAAATACATAAACTCCAACTTTGAAAGTCATCAAATAGAAAGTTAAAGATACCAACAAAAAGGGAAACCTTTCACATTTACTTAAATCACAAAGAAGACAAATATAATTATAAAAGCAAGTGGGGAAATTTAATATGAAATCAAAACAATATTAAAGGTTACAAATAACAAAAATGCCAATTGAATATTAGAGAGAGCTGGAGACCCTGTATAAATATTCTATTTTGTTTTATTTTATAGAATAGATAAGATTATAAAACTGTAAGGAACCAACATGTATGAAAAAAAAACAGGAAAGAGAGGTTAAAATTTATATCCAATATTATGGTATTGAACAATTATTTCTTGATAGTATATATCTCCTTCATTTTAAGACATTCTTCATCAGTAACATAAGCATAAATGACATTTATATCTCTTAATAAAATTTTACAAAATCTCTAGTCTAGTTGAAAATAATATAAATGACCTTTCTAGGCTGAATAGGGGAAAGTTCTCACGCATTTTAGCACAGTGGAATTCTAGGTAAATCAGTGTTAGAGATCAAATAAATATACTTAGAACAGTTAGTTCAATCAGCGTTCTCAGCAGGCTGCATTTTTCCTTGTTACATTAACAGTTCCAAAGATCACCTCAAGTCTTCTTTATTTGTCGAGAATTGCCTTTACCACATATACAAAATGTTCCTCTATCTTGATAATTAACACATTTCTTGGTAGCAGCTCAATAAGTAAAAACAGTTTCTTCCTTTATTGTGCTATGGACTTCATCTCAACAGGATGTCCCTCCCTGCACACCCTAATTAAGAAAACGGGCATATGAAACTTTCTACAGATGGATGAACAGCAGGGGATGCATAGATTTCTTTCATGGGTTTAATAGTTCTATCAGCAGCCCACATCACTTGAAAGGCAGTCATGCTCTCTATACTGCATAGGCCTTCCCAGGCCTCCAAGGTTCCTGCAAGTGCTTCCCCTAAATTACTACTCAGATGCCTCCCAAGTTTCTTCAAAACACTTTTCTACATCAAGTTTGTTTCTGACACCTCTTTATTTCTTTCTCCCCCTACCTTTCTCTCGCATCTCTCTCTTTCCTGTCTCCTACACACTATGTTCCTCTTGCAAATAGATTATTTCTGCCATTTTAATAGTAACTTATTAAAATCAGAGAATTAGTGGCCCCTGGAATGAAGAAGATAACGAGCAAACTGGAAAAACTTCTGGCTAAGAAAAAAAAATCACCTGGTTCAATTTATTTTTCACTCCTGGAGATCAATTAGAATGCTTCTGTGGCTTGCAGGTCCTCCTCATAGGAGTCAATCCCAGTTTAATTCTAACCAATTTACATCTGTACCCTATGGAGGAATTATAAGAAAAAAACAAGTATCCCAATTTTCTGCCAATGGATACCTCATCTTTCCTTCTTTCTTCTCTTTCCTCTTTTAATGAAGATGTAACTAATGCATTCCTTTTTTTTTTTTTTTTTTTTTTTAAGTCCCTTCCTAGTGCTGGTTACAGATTGACAGAATAAGTGAAGGTGACAAAGTGTAGCTTTGGAAGAAACCAACATGTTCTCTATGGCATTCACAATCTGTAATGTAAAGAGAAAATGAGAGAAACACACAGAAAAAAAAAACTTGTTATTCCCCAATTTCATAGTAATACCCTTAGAAAATCTTGAAAGCTTCTTTTCACGCCATGTAAGATGATGGACTGTGCAGAGAGGAATGAGAGGAGGGGAGGGGGTGTGGAAACCAGAAGGATGGTGGAATGAGACGGACATTATTACCCCGTATGCATGTATGATTACACTAAAGTTGTGACTGCGCCATGTACACCCAGAAGAATGAGAAGTTGTGTGCCATTTGAGTACAACGTGTCAAAAATGCATTCTACTGTCATTTAGAACAAATTAAAAACTAAATAAGTTTCAGTTATCATGGAAAAAAACTTATGTAAGACTTTAGAATAAATTAAGGAAACCTAAGTTTATATCAGCCAGTACTATTGTTTGCATAAAATATAACCTATTTTAATTAGTAAAGCAAAGGCATGTGAAGGTTTCAAGTCTCACAAACTCCAGGGAGAACAGAAAGCTGAGCTTGTAGGTTACACAAATAGCCAGGAAGAACATCCAAACCACACAGGTAGAGTTGTTGCTATGGTGAATTGTACAGCTCTCTCACTGAGGAACAAAATGCCAGCAGGGTGTTCTGAAAGCCTTGAAGATGACACTTTCTCAGCCAAAGAAAGATACCTCACCTAAGACTGTGTCACGCCTTTTCCTCCATCCAATTACTGGTTAGCATAGATACAAAGTCTGGCCCAATTATCTCAATTTGGAAAAGTAATGAATTATGTCCCAAGAGGTGAGCAGAGTGTTCTGATGCAACTCTATGGGATCCTGATTTCTCCTTCTGTCCAATCTTTTGTCTTTCACTTTTTTAAAAGTAGATTTTCTGAAAGTACTCCCCAGTAACTTCTGCCTGGTAAATCTGTGTCTCAGAAGCTGTTCCTCAGAGAATCCCACCAAAGACATGCAAGGTTTGTCTTAGCAGAGACCCCACTGATGAAGCCCTGCTCAGAGGCCGAATGGCTGGCATCTTAGCTCAGAGCAATGGATGTCTGAAAAAGCCACCAACACACCAAGAAATGCCACCATTTTCACTAAAAAATGCAACTACATGTCATTTGTATCCCTCACATTGCTAACTTCCAAGTGAAAGTCCATACTAAAAGTATTAGTCCTTGTGTAACCTATTTCCTTGGGTAGGCATTGGTAGCATTCATGCATCATAGCTTACCAATAACTTTAAATATGCTTCCTTTACTGGAGAATTCACTAAAACATAAATTCTTCTTCTCGTTATAAGCAAGAAATTGGGTTTTCTAACCTCCTTTTCTGCTAATAGCACAGAACCAGTTACGTATACCCAAAAGACACTTTACTTTTGAAGAGAAAATGTAAAAGTTTAAAATTACTAACATGAAAAATAAAATTTGAAAAAATTCTAGTCTATAAAGTTGAGATTCACACATAGTTTACATTGTGTTATTTTAACCATAATTTTGATAGAATAATATCTGATTATTATTTGTCTGAATTCCTGTATGCAGTGAAATACTAAATTAAAGACACTCCACCTGTCCATTATTTGTAGAATTTTCCTTAAAACTATAAAAATAAATAGCATTCATATGTAACAAGCTAGAGAAAATGCAATTTTGATATTTGACTTTTAAAAAATCTATTTCTGCTTACTAAAGTGAAATAAATTTCAAGTTTCTCCCAATTACAGAGTGGTACAGACAATCTTCATTTAGTCAACTTAACAAAATGTTTTGGCTTTTGTCTTATTTTCTAAATAAAATGATATCACATAAAATCACACATATTTATCACAGATATTTCTCATAGGTAAGAATACTAATTGTGTAATGCAAGAGCCATTTTAAGAAATCAGAACTGAATAAAAAATCCTACACTGTTGTTAACCAATTACAAGTAAGTAAAATAATTATTCAGGATCAGTGTATTCTTTAGTATAATGTGCATCTTTTATTACATAATGTCTGCAGGTATCTCTGTTTCTAATATTCCACAATTCTATGATTTCAGATTATGCTGAAATTAATTATGATAAATTTCAGGTAGAGTACTAATGTAAACAAGTTTTCAATCTGGCAGCCAACAGAAGATATGATTCTTCCAAGACAGGAAAGACCAGCTCTTTACACAATAAATGTTGTCAAATTTAGTAAGTTGGCTGGAGGCAACTTTGGAGGATCTGCAATAGCTACCTGGCAAATCTCCAGTGCCTCAGCGCTGTCTCATCAGCTCCAGCCATCTTGATCAATAGAATCTTTTTAGCTCCAGTCTTGGTCGTGTTTATGCTTTTGAGTGCATTCTGACTGTTGAAAATTATCATTATGTCCAAGAAACCAAACATACCTCTAGTAAATAGCCTCCATAGCTGATCAGTTTCCCTCAGTAACTATGTTACCCAAACCTTGGAAAACTTTGAGACTCCTCCATAGCAACCCATAACAAGTTACTATTAGTTAATATTTGAGATAAAATGTATATTTATTCCCAGTCTTCAACATTTTCACTGTGCAGTCTCTGCCCTAAACTTTTCAAGAATACTTGAGTTAAATTTTGTCAACTGCCAGACATCTTGCCCTTAAGCTCATGTCACTCAACATCTTCCCTTCCTAGGACGATAAAGTCTTTCTTATTACTCCTTGCTCTTCTTATCAGTAAAGAAAATAACTGAATTATTTTACACCAGTATTAGTAAAATATTTTCATTTTCTGTAACAGAAATATTGTGCGTACTCCTTGTTCTTTGTTTAAATCCTACTATTGATTAGCAGGTTCAAGTATGTTTAGTCTAATCCTCTTTGGTATCTCCTCATAACTGAGGCAGCCATTGGAAATAATTTTATAGGATACTCTAAATTCATGATACCTTATTTCTTTCAGTATCTGTAATTATTAATTTAACAAATATTTTATCAACTATTTACTTTTTGCATTTTATACAAAATGTTAGAATCACTACTTAAGTTTTTCCCCTTATTTCTGTTTAAAGAATGCATGAGTTACCTGGCATTGGCCAAAAGTGACCAATTAAGTTTTATTCAGTAGTGATATTAATTTACTAATTTATCATATTTTATTATTAATTTCAAATAATTTTTGGTAACTTCTACTTGTGTCTCTGTTCAAATTGCCATATATTAAACAATGCAAGTCTTTTCAAATTGTACTGTGAATCCTTTAGACATTTCTTTGTGATTTTTTTTAAACCTTCTTTATTTTGCGGAGACAACAAGATACTTTAGAACAGTTTTGTTCATTTTTTTTTTGCACCATATTTAGAATTATTCATTTCTCTGAGGTCCCTTGGTTAGTTTTAATGAGAAACACGATATCATGGTCTGTTTTGCTAAGATGCTCATTGTTATTGGATTTGTCACCCACCATTTCTAGGCTTTTAGTATATGAAGCTTGGAAATGAATAAGTACATGCAGGACAAAAATGTGTACATGCGTAATATTTCTCCTTCGCCAAAGCTAAAAATTTTAGCACCAATACAGATATGACACTGAAATTATAATATTTCCTGGTGGAATAATTTTTTTCCTCTTGAACTAAAACATTTTCACAAACTTTTTTTAAGTCAATCTTTTGTATTTTAACCCACTCATTTGTAAAATGGGAAACATTATATTTCTTTTTATCTATATGACAGTGTTATGATGACCCATTTATAAAAAAATGTGAGTGTTCCAAAAATAAAAATACTGCAATCAGCTTTCAATATCAGTAGGCACTTTGTTATTTAGTATATCTTAGCTTTCAAAATTATTGACAAAAACTTCTAAATTATTTATTGCATTGGCAGAACTTTCTGAAAATAACCTAGAAAAAAAAGAGAGAGAGAAAGAGAATAAACGTCTGTAGGGGTTCAGAAGTTAATAGCCAAAGAATATGGTTATAATAAAATGGAAACAGTCACTGAAATGCTGTTTGTCCAGATGCAAAGAGAATAATTAAGGCATATACTGAATTTCATTGCAAATATATATATACATATATATATATATATATATATATATATATATATGCATATATATATATTTTGTATCAGAACTGCAGCATAAGACTCAGGACCTATAAAGACCATTTCGAACAATGGGACCATCTGCACAGGAGTGTTTGATGACATTTTTGAAGCATCTGTGATGAGATGGGTCATTCACCCGGACTTCAACTGTGTCACCCTCACTGGGGTTCAGCGGAGTAACTTTGAAGCAACCCAATGAAGAGCTGCTATTGACATTTCTAAAAATAAGACGTGAGAAGGGAAAGTTCCATCAAACTTCTTCAATTCATTTCAACTCAATAAACATTTCTGAAGGCTCACTAATGTGCACTGTCTATGCTGCTCTTTGCATCTCGCCTATCTATTAAATGTTCATCCTGCTTTAGATGCCTGTCAGATCTATCCTTCACGCTGTTGGTACAAGAATCTTTTTCAAACACACTCCTGATAGGGTCACCTCCCCACCTAAAATCCCCAGGATAAAATCCCATAACTTTAGTAAAATACAAAATATCATTAATGGTCTGTCTCCTCCACCTTCTCTCATATCTTACTTATCCCCATGCCTCTGACATGCAAAGCTATTTATGTCTTCTGATGTTATTCTTGTCCCAGTCTTTTATTCAATGCTGATGCTATATCCTCTTCCTGAAATGGCCGTTCTGTCTTGACTAGATCATAAACCAATTGGCTTTTAGAAAACTCACATCTTCTGTTCCACACAGAATCTCCCATGATTTTTCAAGCTTGTTTAAATGTTTGTGAGTGCTCTCCATTAAAATGTGAGTAATTAAAAGCTTAACTGGATCACAAATTTCCTTTTATAACCAACCTTCAATTCTGCAATAGTACCTGTAAAAGTGAAAACATTTTAAAGGGTGATTTGTTTAATTTCTTAACTAATCTAACAATACATCACAAACAGCTGCCATTGCACCAGAGAACACTTCAGCATCTTAAAGACTTACACAGAATCTCTGCTTCTAGTGGATTGGAAAAAGAACATTTCTTAGTAGAAAGCTTTATAACTGTCTTAAAAACAAACAATGAATGTGAACATGAAA
Organism: Geosciurus inauris; assembly: GCA_004024805.1. Taxonomy (NCBI): domain Eukaryota; kingdom Metazoa; phylum Chordata; class Mammalia; order Rodentia; family Sciuridae; genus Geosciurus; species Geosciurus inauris. The sequence continues at coordinate 128,957 of PVHX01004172.1, forward strand.
TAGATTACACAGAGTAGATTTATACTTGTCAGGAAGGAGATTGATTAACTTTCTGAATGTTCAGAATGGCACTACATTATTTTATTGGTTTCTACTATAGAGAAGGTATCTAAATTTAAATCCAAGTAACAGAAGGATTCCAGAAACAAATACACATTGTATTTGCATTGACAGGCATCATATTGCCTTTTAATCCAAGATATCATTCAGGCTATATTTCTATTAATACCATTGAAAACCCACAAGACCTGGGGATGTAGGCAACTTTCCAAACACCTAGATAGGAGCAGAAACTGAAAGGTGCCTCAGTGTCTGAACTCTCAAACCCATTGTACATTATACTGGAATTAATACTACCACATTACAAAGAATACATATCAGAATAAGGTGCCTTTGTTACATATTACCACTATTACACAAGTTCATTATTAATTAGCATTTAATAAAAATATGTTTGCAAAGACCTTGTTTATGTTGGCCTAGGAAATGAATTGTTTTAGATTTTCCTATAAACAACTTGAGAATCCTTTATATGTAATGGTGTGTTTGAATGCCATGTAAAAACTGCATTTGTTTTACAGCATTGGGTAAGGGGAGTATTTTGCAAACGAGTAATGAGGGAGAACAGAGCAGCCACCTGCCTGTTCATATAAGAAAATAGGGATTGTTTGAGGTGAAGCAAAAAGAAAATACAAACGAACACAAGTATAGAATAAAGAAGATTTGACAAAGGTAAAAGAAAAGAGAAACAAGATACATTATAATGCTCATTACCAATAAAAAATATTAAGTAGATGAAAATGAAATGTGTCATTGATACATGCTATGAGCTAATGTTTGTGTCTTAATGAATTCACAGAAGTATGAATTAGGTACCTGAGTTCATATTAAGTATGGTATTATTAGATGGACCCTGGGGAGATGATTAGGTCATTAGAGTAAAGCTCTCATTAATGGGATTAATGTATTTATAAAAAAGGCATAAGACAGCATACTACAGTGCTGCAGCCACTTCAATGTTTATAGCAGCTCAATTCACAATAGCTAAACTGTGGAACCAACCTAGATGCCCTTCGATAGATGACTGGATAAAGAAACTGTGGTATATATACACAATGGAATATTACTCAGCAATAAGAGAGAATAAAATTATGGCATTTGCAGGTAAATGGATGGAGTTGGAGA
>PVHX01004173.1:0-129962 GCA_004024805.1 Geosciurus inauris
AAAAAAAAAAATTATAAACGATATCTTGAAAATCCTAATAAATTTTTTTAAAAATTATCAAAATTATTTATTCCTAAAGAAAACAGGAGCAAAGAACGAGAATTGATTAAATATTAATGGAGTAAACATACCACTAAAAATTATCAGACTGGATTAAAAAATCCACAAGACTTTTTTTCATAAATACATAAAGAAGTTGAAAATAGAAGAATGGAAAATTGCACTCTGTGTATACACATCTTCTTTGCATGGGTGTGCAGTTACCATAAGATCCCCATGCCTCATCTACACGTGTATTAAATAGATGGTCAGTCTTATATTTTCAGGATGTAGCCAAAAGATGCGTAATTTTGAAAAGAGGATGATGAAGGTTGCCTTTTTTCAGCTAAGACAAAGGGACCACACTAGAGGTCTATATCTGGTGAGTTAAATAGTCTTTAATCACTTTTTAAAATTTACTCTGTAGGAAGCAATTGTGAGCCATTGTTCCACTCACGTGTGCACCCCAGGGCTTTCTTTCATGTTGGACAAACATAGGCTGTTCATGTTTGGATGGTACAATCCAACATTAGACACAGTTTTTGTGTTAATCTGAGTGAATACCTGCAACTGACAGTCAGCATCTGAGCCAAATAGAAAGAGCTGGAGTCAAAAATTCCTATTTTATAGATAGGAGACAGTGAAAAGACAGAGTGTTCTCTGCATCATATTGTCTTTAACTACAAGGCCCAAGGCCAGTCCTAAAAACTAAGAAACAAACACACCTTAAAAACTGAGTCTTCATTCCTGTCACTTTTCATTGGAAACAAATCTTCCCTCTTATCCATTTTATAATGCCAAGACAAACACAGGAACCCCACATGACATATCAAGGAAAAAAGTTGGACATGATCACTGGTTTCTAATCTTCTATTTCTGAATAAATCTGAATGAAAGAAAAGAAGCTTGGATTGAATCGGTAGATAATAGTGAGTAGTTAGTTTCCAGTTTAATTAAATGAATAAGGTCTATTATAAACCTGCACATTATTCAAGCAAAAAGACAGATTATTTGGTTTCTCTGCATTTCCAAACTCCTAGAAAGTGACAAAGTGATTAAAATTGAGAAAATCCTGAACAAAGGAGATGGATTTAGAAATAAAAAAATGATATAAAAATAGAATTGGCCTATACGTTCACCACAGCTCATTTGATGATCTGAACTTAGTATCTTCAAAAAGAAAATTGTAATCATCATAGAAATGAAGTAAAGAAAAATGTTTCTATGTAAAGGATGTAAATGAATGCAGGAATAAATTATTATAATTCACTGCTGTGTATTTATATGAAATTTTAAAATCCTTTATATAAAGTTTTGTAGTTCTTTATTGAAAAGTTAGCTAAAGCTAGCAATCATGGATTCCAATAAAATTCTTTCAGATGATTAGAAGCATGTCTCTTAAAATTGCTTAGTTTCAATTTCCATATCTAAAAACAAAAAGAACTAGATTAAATGTTCCTTCAATTTTTTAATCCAGCATGTCCTGATACATAGTTCAAAGGGTGAATTTGTGCTTCCTAAATAAAACATTTTGCTGCTGTTAATAAGGACATTTTAATTATAAAATCCTTTACATGTGGCAAAATACGCTGACATTTATTATTTCCTCTGCGTCTCATCACCACCTAGCAATGTAAGTATTATTCTAAATCTAAAACTTAGAACATGTAATGAATTTCCTAGTACACTGGAATTTGTACTTAAGAGACATAATTACAAGTCCACTTTTGCAAATTTAGAATATAGCAAGTCCCGCTTAATATACACACACGTACACACACACACAATGTTCATTCTCAAACTTCTATGGATAGCTCCCAAATACTGTGGTTGCATTGACTGATTTAATATAGTATAAGAATGCTAGACTTCTAATGATCACTTATAGACTAGAGAAATACAGTGCTGGGCCCTAATCCAATATGACTGTGTTCTTGTAAGAGGAAAGTAGAATACAGACTTGTGGAGGGAAGGCACTGTGAAGACACAGGGAGAAGACAGCCATCTGGGTGAAAAGGAGGCCTCAGCAGAAGCCAACCCTGCCAACAACTTGATCTCACACTGTTAACATCCAGAATTGTGAGAAAACAGACCTTTGTGGCTTGAGGCATCCGATCTGTGGTACTTTTGTTATGGCAGCCCCAGCAAATGAATGCCAGTCCCATTTCTTGTTATTTGGTAATGGTAGTGGTGGTGAGACTGATGTTCAGAGAATACAAATGACCTAACCAAAGTAATAAAGAGACTCCAAGTCCCTAGAAGCCAATTTCATATTTAAAACCATTAGAAACCAATTTCATTTTTAAAACCAAATATATGACACAGAAAAAGGGGAAAAAAAGATGGATGATCTGCTGAATGGCAGGAGGAGAAGTTCACTGTTGGTGAGAACTGTAAGATACTCCTAGTGATCCACAAAAACCATCTACAAATCCATGTGCTGGGAATCCTGGTATTCTATATAGGCACTGGTAGAAAACCTTGTGAAAGAAGTTGGTTTCAAAGCTTCTCTTCTGGCCTTAAATAGTATCAACCATAACTGTAAAAAATTTACACACTTTGGGGAGAGATGTTTTCTTTGTTGATGAAGTAGAATATAGAGATTTATTATAGCATTCGAAGACAGAAAAGTAACTAATAGAGAAACTAAAATGTTGTATAACGATGGCATTAACAGAAGGGAAATGGAGCAGTTAGAGGGTACGGTCAAGATAAATCTTCAGCATAGTCTAAATCCAGAAGGTAAAGGTAACCATCAGAAGAAACCAGAAATAGCCAGAAATCATTGCTTCTGGAGCTCTGGGAGTGAAAAGAGAGAGGCAAGAACAGAAGACTGTCTAACAGTGATGACTCCTGTAGTACTGGTGCTAGTACAAGTCTTTCCCTTCATAAGGAGAAGCTATGAAAAGGAAAATTTCATGGAGTTTGCCTTCCTCTTTCCTTATCTGCCAAAGGGAGCAATAAAGTCTATTAATATTTACTAAAATGTATAATTCAAAAAATAAAACTAAAGCCAACAGAACAAACATCAATCATCTGTTCTATGTTGTTTTCTGTCAAGATAGAGGCCATTGAGCCCCTTCCCCGTTTTTCCTAGTTTCCCTAAGGCTCTTTAGTCATATTAGAGGGAAAGTCAAAGTGAATCCATCACCTCTGTCACCCCTCCCTGCACTTCTCTCCTCTTCATGCCCCTCCCCCCCAAAAAAAACTTGTCTTAAAAACACACAAATGAAGCATTTTATATATTAGGGTAGACTGTCTCCTAGAGTGAAAGACACCAAATTTCTACGAAGTTTCACTTTTGTGCTAGAAATTCAATTCCAAACCAGTCCATCATTTACTTTGCTTCCCTGTAGAAGAATTGAACCAAAGTATGCATTTTGTTTTCTCCTTAAATATGAAGGTAAAAAAGAACTGGCAATTTTGATCTCCAAAAAATAAGTCATGAAGGATGTATAAAATATTGTACGATAAGTCAAAAATCTATCTCATCTTTAAAGATATAAGATCAACTGTAAAAAGATTTCTTCAAAATTACTTGCCAGCATACCAAATAAAATAAAACTCTGATAAATTCTCTGTCATAAATTGATAGAAATTACCTTTTCATAACATTGGTTTTTCTAGAATAACTTCTGCATCCAATAGAAATAAAGTTGTTACATTTCACCTTCAAATCCCACTTGAGGATCATAGCTATATTTTCCAAAACAATATATAGCATATAAAGCCAATAAATCTTCTATTTGCAGCAACCTCATTTTAATAATATTGAAGGAAAAATATGTAGGTTATTTTCAGATGAGGAAACTGAAAGGGTAATGAATCTATTGTGTCTATGCAAGTGCTGTCAATATGCAGTACAAGTTTGGTTCATAACAAAAGATCACAAAATATATGCTCTCTCTGACCTTGATACATAAAGAAAACAGGATGTGTATTGTAGGGTCATAATCCGCTATATTACAGCTCTCTGAGCAGTACATTTTCCACAGGGACACTTCCATTTAGCTCTCTTCTTTCTGAAGCACTGCCAATTTTGTAACTATTTGGAAGGTTTCACTCCATTACCTTCAAAGCCACCAAGTTTATGTGAGCCAAAGTAATTTAGAAACACCTTGGAACCACCTGGAAATTTTAGATACAAAATATGTTTTTGAAGTTGTGAATTCTCTTAAAGCACCCAATTTTGTGAAATAACATTTTAAATCACGGAAATAAAAAGTCTTTCTTGTGGTAGCTCTCAGAGTAGTTAAGTCATCATGACAAAGACAAGTACCAAAAATTGACAGACGTAAATGCTATAGAAACAGTCTGGCTAGCGCAACAGACAGCATACTCCTGAAGGTGTCAATTGCACATTTAGATACAAATTCTAAAATTGTTTCCAGGAGAAACTGTGTTCTGAGTCCCAGGTTGGAATAAAAATCACCCACCAACACCATCCAGCAAAATGAGCAGGCCTCTGTTTAGACCTTGTGTGTATAAAGACTGAATTGTCAGACATTCCAAAAACAGGTTGCTCTTATTTAGGGTTCACTGTTTAAAATATATGAACTACCTCACCTCCAACACCTTACCTTACTGCCACTTTTATGTTTTCAGATTCAGTAAGGCTTTGCATCAAGCAAATATCTAATTATGCATCTACAGTCTAGAGATAAGAGCTATAGAAAAGACATTTCTCTGAATTACAGAGTTTAAAGTAGAAATGACCAATTGGGTATGTCATTATATTCCTGCTCATAAAAGCTAGAAACCAAGTATATAGCTTCTTGATTTTGTTGCAGTAAAGATTGTAAAGTGTAAGAATAATTACACAAGAATTCAATAAATGCCTTTTGTGTGTGTGTTTTAGAATTCTCATTCTACCACTCAGTTACTGAAGAAAAACCTCTTAGTCTGATACTAGATATGAAATTGAAACAAACTTTTAACTCATCAGATAAAAAGTTTAATGCAGGCTATGGTTGCAAGTTCAGAAAACATGACGATATTTCTTAAGGGAGATTTATTACCTTTTTGAGTTACTTGTATTGATTTTTCTTGGCTACACACCTATGTTTCCTGCTGCACCACAATATTCTATTTTCTATTCAGATACTTATATTTTCCATCTGCCTACTACTAACCCAAGTCTTTAATAAAATTTTAATGGATTTTTAGGGTGACCTTAACAGACTATGCCTTTGTTTCCTGATTTAAGATGAATACTCTTTTCAAGTAATCTCTGGAGATAGGGGCCAAGGTCAGCTTCTCTATTTCTAACACAAATAGAAAAACAAATTGCAGGTTAAGCTACAAGCACGTTCAAGCTTTATACTTCTATCTATAAAACAATGTCATAATATTAATACTGCTGATTTTTAAAATACCATTAAATAACTCAACTTCAATGACTGGACACTAGTATAAATGGATTGAAACTGGATGTGACTGATATTTTTTAAAAAAACTAGTTCTAAAAATATATATATATATACATATATATACTGTTCATTGAAAGTGCATATAAAGGTGTTTAATATGAAGAATGTAATCTGCTTATAATTTTGTGCAAAGTTAGAAAAATTATGATTTAGAAATGCAGAAAAACAATTTTTTTTCTATTTGCCTCAACAAATGTTTTTAGTGAACAGTGTGTACAGCTTCTGAAAATTTGGTTTTTTCTGTTATGTTTGATAACATGTATTAAAATGCAACTTTTGAGAAAAATAAAAAAAAAATAAAAAAAACTAGTTCTAATCTAAGGAGATGATTCAGACCAAGCTTAGAGAGTAACAGCAGTAGCATGGAATATACCACTCACTAAGTGCTTGTTAAATATTATTGAATACATAGTAATGATTCTACTGGGGTATTTTTTCACCAAAATCCTCTTTGGAAATGAAAGAATGATTTTTGGTTGCTATAAAGCCTGATCCAAATTTGTGATCACCTAAAATAAGAATATAGAAATCACTAGACTGAGGTTGGCCCCCTGTGATTCAGCACTTGCAAGAACAAGGAACTTCTGCCATTAGCTCACCCCATTTGAACAACTCCATTCTTTTTCTTACCTGCAAAATTTATCTTCCTCAAATGAGCTGACTACATGTATTTAAGTTTTGGTCTCTCAATATCTGCCTGTAGCTAAATACCATGAGACTTTTTTCACATGAACTCGTCAGTCATACTTTTAAAACCCAGTTTGAAACTTTGCTTTGTACTTCATTTAATTTTAGATCAATGCTGTAACAAATTTACAATATATTTTAGTTATGGAACATTTTAAGTGTACAGAAAAGTCTAAAATAATAAAACAAATATTCATGTCCAAATAGACTTAAACAAACTTCATGTTTTTTGCTGGGTTTACTTTAAATATGAAAACAAAAGAGTCAAAAAACTAAAGCAGCCCCAAATTTCACAAATACTGTCAAATCACCTTATTCAACCCTCCAAACTTCCATCTCTTTCCCTGACTTCCTAGAACTACCATATTGAATTTGCTTTGCATTATTTCTGTGCATTTTATAGTTTTACTCATATCTATAAATGATACAGCAATGCTTGTTTTTAAATTCTATATAAATGATTCTCTCTTGCTCTTTCATCCTTTCTTTCCATGTATCACATATATGTCACATTCTACAATCTGATTTATTCTACTTCTTATTTTTGTCTGAGTTGAGACATATAGTTCCAATTAATTCATCTTTAACCATCTAATAACAAAAACTAAAAACCAACCACATGCTGTAATTGTCCTCTGTATATTTAAGATGTGAGAAAATAGGAGAGTTTCTCTAGGGTATAAACCTAAACTCAAAATTTGCTAGCCATAGGAAAGAGGCATGTTCAACCATTAGCAGTCCAAAGAGACTGGATCAATTTGCATACACACCAGCAATGTACAGGAGTCTCCATTGCTCCGCTTTCTTTGACAATAGTTAGTATAAGGCTTTATGCTTTTTACCAGTCTGGTGGGAATTATTTTTCACTGTGATTTTATTTGCATTTTCCTAATTACCAACCAGGCTGAGTGCCTTTGCTTATAGTTCTTGGCAATTCATTCAGCATTTTTCGTCTGTGGATTGTCTGTTTATATACTTTTTTTTAATTCTCTTCAGCTCCTCATCTGCTTTATTTTTTTTATTTTTGCTTTATATATTCTGCTACAAATCATTCAAACCTCCCCCAAAGTGTAGCTTATCTTATAACTATATTTATAGTCATACAGACATTTTTAGTGCTAATGTAGGTGAATTTATGATTATTATCCTTTAGGGTTTGTGCTTACTGTGTCTAGTCTAAACAATTTTTCTCTGCTGTGGGGCCATAAAAATAATCTATATTTTCTTCTAAAACTCTTTAAATTTAGTTTTCATGTTTATGTTTTTATCTTCTTGGACAGTCTTGTATATATGGGGTACCTTATGCTATTGTTTTTTATCCATGAAGATAAGTTTTATCCTAGTACCATTTATTAAATAGCCCATTGATTTGTAATGTCACCTGTGCCATTTGTATTTTATACTTAAATCGTTCATTTCAGGACTCTTCATTGTGTCCCATAATTCTATTCAGTCCTTGAAATGAAACCACGCCTTTTTTGCACATTGTTTAATTGCTATATTTTATAATTAGCCTTAGTGTTTATAGAGAACAACTTTCATGTTCCTTTCCTTCAGAATTGCCTTAATTTTACTTGGATTTGTGCTCTTCAATGTGCCTTTTAAGATCATTTTGTTCAGCTAAATTCTTATTGGGATTTTGAAAAATGGCATGAAATTTATAGACGAATTAAGAGAGATTTTTCACATCCAGTGACCCCATTAATGATATTTCTTCACTTAATCAGATTCTAAAATTTTCTCCAATAACAACTCCAATAATCTCCAGGATTTCTTAAAAATTTTGAATATTTTTGGTGGATTGATTTCTAGATATTTAGCTTTTTGTTCTATAAGCATTTGAAAAGATTATAGATTCTATACATATGGCTAATGAAATATTAAATATATTTTAGATCATGCTTGCTAGTTTTCTTGTTCAAAGACTCCAAATCCTTTCAATTTTGAATGCTTTATCTCTCAATCTCATAGAGGTGAAATAAATTTTTTATTCTGATTATGGATTTCTCAAATTTGCCTATAATTCTAGCCATGAGAACAGGGATTTTGGATTCTGTTCACTTTTCCTTCTAAGTATACAGAATAGAATAGACAATTGTTTTGTATTATTGGTAGATTCTTTTTTATTAAGATATAAGATTCCTATTTATTCTTATACATGTTTTTGCTTTAAATTTTGTCTAATATTTGATTTGAAACAGCACTTTTCTAAATTCATATTTATCTTTTTCACCACATTTTCAAACTTTCTGTGTAATTTTGTTTTAGCTCTTTCTCTAGGATTGGAAGATAGAATATTTTAAAATCATATCCAAAAACCTCTATAATTTAATGTGCTGCTATTTTAGCCATCTAAATTTTGATTCTATATATTAACTTTTCTTTTCACTTGTTTTATTTATACTTTTTATTTCCTCTGCTAAAATTGATAAAATGTTATATTTTTCCTTTGTCAGTAGGATGCCATACGTTATTTTTATATCCTATTAGTATTTATCTTTAATTTTTCCCATTTTTTACTGTTGTAAAATATAGCATAAAATCTACTTTCATTCATTTTTATGTGTACAATTCAGTGGTACTAAGTACATTCACAATGTTGTGCAATTATCGTGACTGTCCATCTCTAGAATTCTTTTCATTTTATAAAACTGAAAGTTATTCCTGTTAAACAATAACTTCTCATTGACTCTCACTCCAGTCCCTGGCAAACCATCATACTACTTCCTGGCTTTATGAATCTGATGACCCTATGTACCTCATAAAAACAAAATCATGCAGTTTTGTCTTTATATGACTGGATTATTTCACTTAGTATAATGTCTTCAAGGTTGGTTCATCCATGTTATAGCTTGTATAAGCATTAAGAAGGCTGATGACCCCACACTTGTTTAGCCATTCATCTGTTGATGGACTTGGGTTGTTTCCACTGTTTTGCTCCTGGGGATAATACTGTTATGAACATGGGTGCACAAATACATTGAGATCTTCCTTTCAATTGTTTGGGGATATATGCCCAGAAATGGTATTGCTCAGTCGTACACTAATTCTACTTTCAGGTTTTTGAGAATTCTTCACTGTTGTCCACATCAGTTGTACTGTTTTACATTCTAAAGATGCATAAGGGTTCCAATTTCCCCATATCCTCACCAACACTTTTATTTTCTTTTCCATTTTTTTAAATAGTAGCCATCCCAGTGGCTGTGAGGTGGTAATTGTTCTTAAACTTTTGACTCTTATACTTAACTATAAATTGTCAAAACAATGCAAAGGTTATTCTAAAATTCCATTTCATCTCAAATGTTACAGATCCAAGAACTATTTACCTACCTACTGAATTGAATCTCTTGGCTCCTTTAATTTTTCTCCAATGTTTTATATTTATAAAGGTTATTTTATAGTCGGCATATTTTAAAAAGCATACATTTTATTTGTTTCTGTAATATTTTTTCAAGGTAGTTTTAATGAAAGTTTAAACCCTCAATCATTATAGGTCTGAGAAAAAAATTCCTGAATAATTCATCTGGAAATGAGATTCTAGGTGGAACATCATGTTATTATAGCTTTTTCCTACTATCTAGCATTATTGAGAAGGAGTCATATCCATCCCCAACTGTCATTCCTTTGAAGGCCATCTCTTGTCTGTCTTGTTTCTATTAAGAGTTTCTCCTTGTGGTTGACACTCGACAGTTTCAGAGTAATCTGTCAAACTGTAGAATTTATTTTATTCATCCTTTCAGTCTTAAGACTCAAGAATTTACTTCTAGAAGTTTATAGATTTTACTTCTTCAAATATCAATGTTCCATACTTCTTGCCATTCTCCTCTAAAGCTTCTTTAGTCTGTCTTCTACCTTCTTTGTATTCAAACTAGTCACTCCTATGTTTTACACATATACGCCATGTGCTGATTTGAATGAGTTTCTCAGCATTAGCCTTCTGCATCACAAACTTGCTCTTTATGTATATATAGTCTAGAGTGTATCTAATTTTTGCATTTAAAAATGCAAAATGGTTATACATTTTACTTTCTAATGCTTCTTTGTAAATTAACATTTATCCTGTTTTATTTCTGCTTATATATTTTATAACATCATACTTTTTAATAAAAATCATTTGAGGGTAATCTAGATAAGTCCTTTTAAATCTCTTGTGCTACTATTTTGAGTGCAGCTTCTTGAAGAATAAATTTGTGTTCTGAATGTTGATGTGCTGTCTTTTAAAGTATTTCATTTTTTCAAGTGTTATCAAAGTTGGGTTTGCAAGCTCATTTTGAATATTTGGTTTTTGTTTTCTGATGTTATTTTCTTTCTTCATCTTTTCTATGTTCTCCTTTCCATATTGACAGAATGTGAAATTTTCACCTCCCAAACACCAAGGACCTTCAAGTCTTCTAACAGAAGTTTGGTGCTGCTTCTTATTTTGATGCTGATAAAATTGCATAACTAGTTATTAAACCAGGACACCGCTTACAACTTCTGGTTGGGAGGCTGGGTAGGACCTTCTACTTTCTAGTTCAGGTATTTGTTTACATACTGTTATAAACTGAATATTTGTGTCTCCCCAAAATTCTTTTGCTGAAATTCTAATTCTCAATACAATGGAAGTCCTGGGAGGCAGGCCTTTGGAAGCTAATCAGGTTATGAGAGCAGAGCCCACGGGAATGAGATATGACCTTTTACAAAAGGAATCCCAAAGACCTCTCCTTCTCATTCTGCTGTGTGAGGATACGTGGAGAATTCAGGATTGTACAACATGAAAGAGAGTCCTCACCAGAACCCAACCATGCTAGGATCCTGACCTCAAACTTCCAGTTCTCAAAACTGACAAATCAACCTCTGTTGTTCATAAGCTACACATTCTATAGTGCTTTGATATAGCAGGCTGTTCAAACTTAAGACATTAAATGACATCAAATGCCCCACATAGTGACAGTTCTGTTTATTTTCTTCCAGCCTACCTTCATAAGCCTCCTGCCTGGTCGCTAGATTCAAGGAAGGAGTCTTCTTCAGGGTCTTATCCCCCTCGGTTAACTTTATTATTATTTTTTTTTTAATATTTTTTAATTGTAGATGGACACAATGTCTTTATTTTATTGCTTTGTATGTGGTGCTGAGGATCGAACCCAGGGCCTCACGCATGCGAGGCAAGCGCTCTACCACTGAGCTATAATCCCAGCCCTCGGTTAACTTTAATTCCCTTTCTCTCTCTAGGGCCAAAGAAAACCACAAATTTCTTTTTGTGGTCCCAGGCCAGCAGTTGTATGGTCTAGCAGTTTTACCATTTTTTATTTTTCTGTTTCAGATGCATGGAGATACTTTTTCTTTGGTTAATGTTTTTAATCTGTTTTGCTTTTTTAGTCCAATAATAGATCTTCTTACTTGTCACCCTTTACTCACATTTGAAGCAGATGGATATATTACAGCATGCACTCATGGTGCCACCTTAATCAGAAGTCTACATCATGATAATCTTGAAAATTAATCCACCTTTCCACTCATTTCTTGTTGTTCAAACTTTCATTTGCATTTAATATTCTTTGGGTACAGTTGCGTTACCAGTTAGAATTTACCAAAATATGAAATTGTTATCCTTACATTATTATATTTATTGAGAACAGCATGAGAAATTTTTCAAATGCTCTATTGATAATTCAAATATTTAGATTGCTCCATTAGTAATAAAAGGGAGTGACTTAACTTTGACCTGAATTCCTCTTAGTGAACTCCAAGGCCTATTAATAATCTTTTCTAATATTTGGTTAGAAAGGATATCAATTTTGTAAGCCCACTTTTATGATCATTTTAAAAGAGTACCATAAATACTACTTATTATTTCAGAAATTCTGCAATGACACTTTTCCTGATACTCTCCCAAATCCTGTAATGCTTTAAAATTAGTAAGAGGCTGTTTTCCCACCTCTGTACCTTCATTAAACCTCCCTCTTCAAAACTATTCATTCAGTTCTCAAGAAGTAATTTCACTTAAAAGATCAAGGTGCCCACAGTTATCTGCCTTGACTTTTTCTTAATTAGGTCTATTTATTCTATACTTGTCAGTTTTAAAGTTACTCTCCTTGAGAAGTAAAGAAAGAATGAAGCAAAACAGAAATTGAGTAATTAAGCTCACTCATATCCTTATTATTTTTCTTTATCCTTTTCCTAGCTTCAACCAAACTAAAAGTATCCCAATCACCCTTCCATGATTTTGCCTCTTTTCTTCATCTTATATCTATATTTTTTATGTGCTCAGTCAAGAGCCTCTAATGACTTAAATTGGTTAGTTTTTTATCAAAATCAGGCAGAATTCTCACAGACTCTCTAAAAGCAATTTTTGACATAGGTAATTGTTTCATGATACATAAAGCTCACAAAATTTTGATAACTAGTAGATTTACAGAAAAAAAAGATTTCTCCTTGTTAAATATCTAAACTTTTAATTTATAAAGCCTTGAACAAGCATGACTAAATGGTTAAACCCTTAAATTTCATAGCCATGATCTCTTGAAGATATTAAGAAATGTATCAAGTAGTAACAGTACCACTAATAATATCAATATCTAACATCTGTGAGCACTTACCATGTCCCAAAGCACTTCATTAAGCACTTTACATGGATTATCTACTCAAATCCTTAAAACAGCTCTGACGTAATGTACTGGGTTGAACAATGTCTTCCTAAAATTCATATATACCTTGAACCTCAGAATGTGACTTCATTCTGAAATAAAGTGTTTGCACATGTAATTGGTGAAGATAAGGTCATAATAGAGTAGGATGAGCTCTATTCCTGTGGCTGATATCCTTACATAGAAGACTGAAATACTCAGATGGAGAATGTCATGTGACGATGGGGACAGAGTCTGAAGTGACACGTCTACAGACCAAGGAATGTCAAAGATCTCCAGAACCCACTGGAAGCCAAGAACAGGTGAGGGATGATCCTCCCCTAGCCTCTGGAGAACATGTGACTCTGCTGATGGTCACCTTGATTTTGTATTTATACTATCCAGGCCTGTCAGAGAATAAACTGATGTTTTAAGTCACCAAGTTTGACATACCTTGTTACGGCAGCACTAGGAAACTAATACTGGTGGGTACCTTTTGTTATATCATTTTATACATGAAAAAACTAAAGCTCAGAAAGGTTAGGTAATTCATCTGAGAACAAATGCCTTGTTAACAGCGAAAGTAGGAGGAAAATCCCAGGAAATCTGACCTCAAACCTGAGGGGATGGGTATGTGTATGTGCACATGTGTTAGAGAGAGGAGAGACAGAAAGACGGAACTCAACACATAAGGATGTGCACACAGATAAATATACATACAAAAGCATAAGTACACATAATCCCAAATCACCATAAAATTGTGCACATACAAGTTCAGACACTGGCAAAAGCTTTGTAGGATAGTGTTCACAAAGTTTTCTCAACAAAGAGGTAGAATTTGTGTTTGGCCTTAGACTTTGATAGAATTAAATGAAGCCAATACAAATTAGAGGGGTAGGAAGAGAGAATGGATCACAAGATGGAATGCTTGTGATCACTCTGGCTTCAGCCCAGAATCCAGGAAAAGATTAAAGTGAAAATATGCTTGAAACGTCAAATGGAGGGAAGTGGAAAGCCGTGTACCTTAGGAAGAAGCTACGAAGAAGTGAGTCTCTACCATGATGGTGTAAATTGCTAGTAAAAATGAGAATAGAGAGTATTGGCTTTTGCAAAGGAAGACAATGAAAAATTTACATGTAGAAGATTAATCAGGTGACTATAAAGAGTGACCTATAGGAGAACAATATTGATGAGAGAGAAACTATTTCAGATGACAAAGCAATAATCTAAGCATGAGGAAGTAAAGGCCTAGATTTGATAGGTGGCAAAAGGTAAAAACCAAAAGAAAGATCCAAGAAATATTATAAAATAAATTAAAGGAATTGATTGTTTATTGACTTGCTTAGTGGATTTAGAGAAAGGAAAGAAAACACAAAGAACTGAAGTACTATTTATGATTTTAAGAAAGAAATGGGATGGGAAGAAAAGTGGGTACTTTAACAAATCCAATTTAACTACCTATATCAATGATCACCCTAAATATTATCCTTTTCTATTTTGAAAATGGATTGACTCAATTATTTTCCTAAAATTATCACTCTAAAAGACTATATGTTTGTTTCTATTATACATTATGGTCTTTCTGCTCTATGTATAGATCTTTGAAATTACCAAATCATAACATTTAACTTGGAAATCATCATGTAACATATTTTTCTAGGATATATAATAATTAAATCAGCTAAAGAAAAACAAACCGGTTTTTATTATGTAGTGTCCCCATAAGCCCATCTATCTAATTTATTAGCAAAAGTAAGACAGGTGTATTTCATAATTCACCTATCAAGCTGATCTTTTATGTGTATACACATGGCAAATCAAGAAAATGTTAACCAGATTTTAGAAAGAGCCATTTACCTGCCGGGCGCGGTGGCGCAAGCCTATAATCCCAGCACTTAGGGAGGCTGAGACAGGAGAATCACCAGTTCAAAGCCAGCCTCAGCAATGGCAAGGTGCTAAGCAACTCAGTGAGAACCTGTCTCTACATAAAACGCAAGATAGGGCTGGGGATGTGGCTCAGTGGTCGAGTACCCCTGAGTTTAATCCCCAGTACCAAAAAAAAAAAAAAAGAAAGAAAGAAAGAACCATTTACCTAATCAACAAAAGCCACTATGTCATTTAATGCTGCTTTTTCCGAGGGCATAAAGTAGATCTGTTTGTTCACTTTCCTAGCACAGAACTAACATATATGAAATAACAGTCATTAAGAAT
Organism: Geosciurus inauris; assembly: GCA_004024805.1. Taxonomy (NCBI): domain Eukaryota; kingdom Metazoa; phylum Chordata; class Mammalia; order Rodentia; family Sciuridae; genus Geosciurus; species Geosciurus inauris. The sequence goes on from PVHX01004173.1 coordinate 14,972, forward strand.
CTACTCCAAGAATTTAATTTTTTAAAAGTTTATTCCAAAACTACATCCAAATATCTACTGAGTTTGACTAGCTAAGTAGAATTCTGTAATTTCCAATGTATATTTTGTCAATATAAGAAAACCTTTTCTCTTAGTTTCTCTCTCCTAAAGTCACAAAGGAAATGTAATGAAAGACCTACTACTATGGACAATACCTGGCTTACAAGATATTTGAAACATTTATTGACCTCATGAGACATACCAGGATGATGAGTGTAGGCAGTCTGATACAGGGATCTCACACCAGAAGGCTTACACAGAAGGCTCTGTGATCCAAATCCTACCCTACATTGTGAAATGATTTCTAATTCTCACTGCCATCCCATCACCATGACAACTGGATCTCAATGTTTTGTCTAATATCCAGGGTTAACAGATAAGACAACCACCAGGTTATATGGTTTTACTCAGAAATTATGGGGAAGGTGAAAAATACAAGATCTGACTGATCATAACTCTATATAGTTTTCAAATGGAAGGTTAGCAAACAATATTATCTATATTCTGTAACTATATATTTTGAAATACTTTTATAAATATTTCTTCATAGCCTAATCTTTATGTCTCGTTTGTATTTCCCTGATACAAACATATGTCCACCAATAACACACCTACATATCCTTTCAATAATACTAAGGATGGTAAAATGACATTTTCAACTAAAAAGGAGTTCTATTCAGAAGGAATCTTTTAGTATTCTCCTAGACTAATGGCCTTGTATTACTGTGACATAAGCTATGGATAATTAGATAATCATTCTCGGAGAGTTAGAACTATCATCTTTATATCAGTTTTCCACTTCTATGTGAGAATATAAATGTTCTGCTTTCATCAAATAATAACAGCCCAATAAAATTTTCCACAAAGTAAAAACTAACAAATATTAATTTCAACAATTACCTAAAACCTGGCTAGAGTATAGACTTCTTGAACTCAAGAACTGTGCCTTAAACTATATTTGCATTCTCTATAACATGAACCATACCTAATGGGTTCAGGGAACATATTCACTAATTGGAAAGAGGAGATTGTTATTTCATTTTTGGGTCTCTTTAAAAAGTGATCTGGTATATGGATGCTAATTCACAAAAAGGGGGAGGCTAGGAAAGAATAGAGTTCCTTTAGATTAGGAAGAGGGGGATGAAGGGCGGAGAGGGGGCATGAGAGTAGGAAGGATAGTAATCAGACATTATTACCTATGTACATATACAACTATACAATCAGTGGGATTCTACATCATGTATAACCAGAAGAATGAGAAATTATATACTATTATATATAATGCATCAAAATGCATTCTACTGTCATGTATAACTAATTAAAACAAATTTTAAAATTTTTTTAAAAAGTGGTCTTGTACTGTTCAAAATCAAGAAAATACTTTGTGACCTCTAAACTAGGACATTTAGAGGGAAAATTTTGAAGATAATTTCTGCCTTCCGAGAAACCAATCATTCTCTCTTCACTTTGTAATTTAGAAATTCACAGCAATAGTTTGATTTCAAATACCAACCTAAATGACAGCCCCATCATTCAAACTCTGAACAGATGGGCTGACATCCAGTGAAGCTGGTGGAGAGAGGTCTGCATTTGTTCAACTTGTAAAGGTCTTGATTAAATAGATCCTTTATTAAAAGACCCACTCCAAAAAAAAAAAAAAAAACCTCAGTTATATCAAAATATTTTTATCTTCCAATTGATTATTATGCTTACACTCATTAACCCCACTTTTCTACAAATATATTTTGGAATATAATCTCTCAGAAGTCAAATTGATAGCAGAATTGTCATATCCATAAACAGTCCTCACAATAAGTTCAGTGTCACAGTTTGCAAAATTTTTGAAACCTATAAATTAATTTAAATCTATTGAAAAAATAATGTTAGCAATAGAAGACAATGAACTTTGAGTTGGATACAACTAGATTCTATTTACAGCTCATCAACTTATGAGCTCTAAAAATTTGGGCAAGTTACTTGGGACTTTGTTTTTCTAATGAGTCAAATGTGAAGTAGTTGATTCTATTTTATTGGATGGTTATAGGATTTTATATGATAAAATACATTCAGTGACTCGTCCAGAACTTGGCACATAATATATGTGCAATAAATGTAAACATCTATGACTTCAGGAAGAAAAACAGAGAAAAGGAGCACTGGAAGACAGGGAGAAGTAAGAAAAAAATGGATTTTTAATAAGGACATACTTTAATTCCTTGAAGTAATGGCATAACTGGTCTGGTCACATCTGCTTATTAAGGAGCTCAGCAGTTGTCCACTATTAACATGATATTTGGTTGACTAAGTGAATGAAGGAAGAAAAAACAACTAAAAGTAGAAGGAAAGAAAAGAGATAGGAAAAAAAGAGTTATCCTTTTTGTCTTAGGCATACTTGAAACAATTATAGAAGTATAAACTACAAACCAGTGGGATATTGTCACTGCCATCAGTAAATGCAAGCAAATACAGATCAAATCAAATATAATTTAAAAGACTAAACTTGATAAATGTGTTTCTAACAATGCATGAGAACCATTTCCAAATTCAAACAACTTGTCCACCTGTAAGATAAGTGAGCTGAACATCTGACTGAGTATCAGACCTACCATCCCTTGCCATAACTATACAAGTACTTCAATTTCTGGTATCCAGTGCCCAAATTCAAGATCGGGGAAAAGCAATGGTTTTGCCCTGATTTTATTTTACCTATTTTATCCTGGTTAAAAATTGTCATTTCTGTGCCTATATGTTGTTTATATGAATCATATAAAAATGGTTCTAAAGAAAAAATAAGTCATCTAAAAGTGAACCGTGAAAGGTATACCCAAACCAGAGTGCTTGGAAAGAATCAAAAGAAGAAAGAACCAACATAATTTCTCAAAAAACCAGGGTACTTTGACCATGCATTGTAATTACCACACTGCCCTCAAGCAATAACATTTATATACAAGTTGATTATGTTTTTGGTCACTGGAATCTAAATTGATTCTTATTATCTCAGAATATTGAATCACTTATGACTTAGGCAACAGCTGCAACTCATAGATGATTTTCAAATGAGCTAAATACAGAGAGCTGGGGAAAATGAATTATGAACACATGCAAATACTAGACAATTCAGCTCACCGGGTTTTAGATGATGCTTGATTTTTCTAAAATGTTTTCCTTTAATTAGATCTCATTTATTTAATGAATTATACCTAATTTTCTGAGTTTCTTGCCATTACATTGGTTTAAGTTATATAATTTCATAATGAAAATGAGAAAATATTATGCTTTATCCCTATGTTAATTAGAACCAACCTCTTGTTAAGGTAATAAAACTTACTCACTTTATTAGGAATTAACCTGTTATTTTTGTAACTGTTTCAGGCTAAGCAGTTTTCTTCTACACTCACATAAATACACTCCTATAGAAATAATTCTTGTGGAAACACTTAGAAAGGGAACCAGAGTATGTTCTGCACAGTAAATACAGATTCTCCTATGGATACAACTTTTTGACTCTAACAAATGTAAAACATGGAAGATCCAAACTATTCAATTCATTACTGATCTATTCCCTGAAATTATTTCCCATCAAATGCTTTTTAGAGTTTTTTTGATTTGCAATTTTACTTTCATTCTCAATTTATTAGTTTAATCTAAGTTTCTGAGAACTGACTATAAGCCATGCATTGTGCTAGATTATAATACTGCCAAGAATAAGACAAATCTTGCCATCAGTTGGGCACTTAAAATCTAGCAAAGACCAAGTAAACAGAAGACGTGTTATGCTTGTAACGACAGACCTCTGAATACTAAGAGAGGGCAAAAAAGGAGAATGTTTATCTGGAGACATCTCTCTCTCCATAGGGACAGGTGAAAATGGCTTTGGAAAGGAGTCACTTCTTAAGCTGAATCTTGAAAGACAAGAAGGGATTTCCTACCAAAACACAACGTGCAGAACAGAGAAGGCATGCCACAATGAGCCTCATTACAAGGAAGGAACGAATGAATGAACGAACGAATGAACAAACAGGGAGGGAAGGAGGGGGGAAGGATGGATCAACAATTTGGTGATTTTGAGTAGTTGTATTTGCCTTCAGAATAGGCAAATGCCAGAGGGGTTTGATGCAATGGAAAGCCAGAAATAGTAAGCAAGACCAGACTGGAGACCAGACCATGGATGGCTTTATGTGCCACGCTAAAACATTTGGAGCCTTGGAGGGTTTCCAACAGGGGACAAATATATCACCCTTCTTCCTTTTTAAAAAAAAGCATTATCTGATCACATTGGAGAACTTAGACTGAGGATGTGGAAGACTGCTGATCGGGAAGACAGCAACACTGAAATCATCTGGTGAGAAAAGATGAAGGTCTTGAAATAAAGCACTAGTTGTAAGACTTTGAAGAGGAGCCAGATAAGAGAAAGTTAAAGGATAGAAATTTAGAGTAAAAACCTGAATTTAAATCTTGGCAGATGGGTGGAGGCTTATGACATTCATAGAAATATAGGGCGGGGTGGGGGGATGAAATGGAAATATCAAGGTGTGGAGGGAAATTTCTTCAGTTTTTTAACATCTTGAGTCTGAGATGCCTGTACAATATCCAAGCAGCCATGTTCAGGAGACAACAGCCTACCTGGAAGCAATACCTCCTTTCCATGTTTAGAACCTTTTAAATTATGTCTGCAGTGGTCTACATCTCTGAGAATCAGACACAGGTGATGTGTAGGAAGCACTCTCAAAATCACACTAAGCAATCATAAAAAGGTAATTCTAAATGGAATCATAGATAGAAAGCAATCATGATGGCTGGAGGGCAAGTTTTCCTCTCCCCCAGAAAGAAAGGAGGCCCCAGAGAGCTGGAAGTTAGTCAGATCTAGGACAAATTAGGTAAAATCTCTGGTGTTTATTGACTACTATATAAGTTTCAGTAAATTTATTCAGAATCAATCATTTTCTTTGTAAAATAAAGGCAATAACATCAAGCTTAGGTTTGCTGGAATAAATATTTTAGCTCATGTACAGAAAACACCAGCACAGAATCTTCCCCTTTTGAAAAATACTATTCAAATTTAATCATCCTGATGAGTTCATCATTCCAGTCCAGTAGCTGCTTCCTGATGAAGACTGCAAACAGGACACATATCTCTTTCAAACTACATCTGTAATGTTCACAACCCTGGAAGGCGAAAGATTGAGATAGGACCAGAGAAGTGATAAGGACAGGTAGCTGACATATTGCTCACTTTGTTCTTATTATTTCCATCTCCATGGTTTGTATAGAACTCCAATTGCTTTGTTTAAGTTAGAAAAAACAGAAGAATGATTTGCTCCCAGACACAATCCAAAAGCACCAGGAATCTGCATTTCCATCCTTCGCCTTTCTCCATTATGTAAATGAAAGCATTATTGCAGAAGTTCGTGTGGTATTCTTAAACACCTTTCTAATTAAGAAACTGTATCATTCCTCCTTCCCTATACACAAGGGAACCACATCTATCAGAAGTGTATACTGAGCTAGTCCAAATGTCTCTTCCCCAAAAGATAAAAAAGGGATTGTTCGGAAGTGAGGAGAAGAAAGGGACTCAGAAGGTCAGCTGAAATAAGGGCATCATCTAAGGATGTTCCATTGAAACTCCTCAAGAAAGCACAGACTTTTTGGCTCTCAGAGTTCTCCTGTCATTCAGCCTGGATATTCTCCTCTCTAGTTGATTCATCTTTCTTGGAAGATAAATATAAAAAACAGAACAATCTCAGGCTGGAGGGGTGTTGGTCAGTAGTAACGCATTTGCCTAATATGCATGAAGCCCTGGGTTGGACCACTAGCACTGCAGAAAAGGGAGGGAGGGAGGAAGGAAGAGAGAAGAAAGAAGGGAATAAGAAAGAGGGAAAGAGAATGGGAGGGAAAAGAGGGAATTAAAATAGAAAGATCTTTGTCTTTCATGCTTGACCCTAAAGAGAACGTAACATATAGAGTATAATGGAGCCCAAAAATGTCTCTTGGATAATTTTTGTGGGGTTTTAAAGCCTTAGTTCCAATAAATCTATATTGTATTAGACCACATTTACATAGCCACTTTACAAAATGATTGTAAATAAATTTTTCTAGGACAGAAGATGTAAATCCTATTAAGATCCAAAATGCTGAAAAATTATAGTAATTTCTATTCTACAAATCCCTCATAGTTCAGTGGTAAACCATAAACCCAGTCTTTGACCTTCAAGGGCAGGTGATTATAGCTCTGCTTCTGTGTTCTTAAACCTTCTTCCTGGAGTTCTTAGAAACCAGTTCATACCCATTTACTTCTATCTGCAGGAACTCTTGGAGGAAACACCTTTGAAGGTTAGATTTGTTCTAAGAGGCTACCAGTTGTCCACTAATAAGAAACACCAGTTTTGAGGATACCAAACGAGGTTCCAGAGAAAGCATATGGACATCAGGAAATTGTGTTGCCTTTTGATCATGAACAAGTCATCTGCAAGTGTCCCTTGAGAGATGAGATTGGCCCAGGACTTCATTTTCAAAGAGAATTGATGGAGCATTAAAGCCAAAAGCATCTGGGACCAACTAGACAACCCAATCAACTTATCTTTGCATGAACTATGACAGACACCAAATGTAACTCCAAAAATCATCAAAGCAATTGCCTGTGGATTCTGCCAATACAGAAAAATGCTGCCAGTTTTTAAAAAAAATCATGGCTTAACAGCTGGAGGCTCAAACTGATTTTTAAACATGAGCAAAAAAAAAATAGAAATATAAAGAACTGGTGGTCAGCAATAATTGGGGGGGCATAAAATGAGAATGTTCAAAACAGATGTGTCCACTAGTCATGTATCTTCCATTGTACAGCTGGACTATAAGATTTTCCTCATCCAACAGGAATATGTCTGTTTGGTAGTATATACTATTTAATTATTTGTTTTTTCTTCAATTTGCTTTCCTTAAGAGTCATGTTGAAGACAATTACTAAGGAAAAGGTGCTCATAATAGGTGCTTTAGAGGCATCTACCCTTATTATAAAACAAGGATATGTTTACATAAGAATAGAAGAGGTAATTTGACCATATTTATAATTTCAATCTTGACCAATTCAGTCTACTGTTATCCAACACACCCCTCACTTATCCAGGATCATTACTTCATTTTTGAGTTAAAGGTTTTGATTCCTATTAAATCGCTTGAGAAGCCTAGCACATTAAGCTGTCAGACATAACTAGGAGAGGAAGTTTTGACAGAGAATGAGAAAGAAGCATAAGAAGATTAAATATCTAGAGTGAAATGAGCAGAAACCTTGCTTAACAAGAAGATGGAGAACACCAAAAGAAGCTAAGCTCTGCTACAGCCACAGTATTTAGTAAAGTAAACTCTGCGAAGGACAGCCATGAACCTCCAACCAAGACTCCTTGAGCTTCCCAAAAAGAATAAAAATAAAAAAATAAAAATTCCCACGTTCTCAAAAGACAACATACCTCTCCAGTGGTATAAGCTTCAGCATCTAATGAGACAGGAAACATAGCCATCACTCACTAGTGTAGGTTTCCTGGGTATTATTGAGGCACAATGAAAGGAACTTTTACAAAATATCAACTATGTTCATTAATTTTTAAGGACTTTGATTAATTTAGATTAGTTTACTTTTTATTAGCTGTGGGAAAGAAAATAACGGAAAAGCAAAGCTAGATGGGATTCTAGGACTTATATTCAGGATCTAAGAGTTCACAATCAAGCCAAGATTAAAAGTCAGAAGTGTTTAGTGCTGCCACCTATGAATTTACACTTAAGATTTATCAGGTAACAGAAGGCCCAAGGTATCAGATTGAATTGGTTTTATATTGGGGAGAATGTGCAAAAATTATCCACTCAAATGCCAAGTCCAGATCTCCTGGAATAGCCTTCATTAAAGTGTTACACTGCAAATCCCTAATAACTATCATGTAGCTCATTCCATCAATATAACCCTTTAGATTAATACCTGATTTCAGGAATTAGATCTTACCAGCAGCAATAATAAACACAGGAGGTACACTGCCTCATCATTGTGAGAAAAATGCAGAAACTCCTGTCTTGCAGATGCTTTGTTATCCATTGAGATATGGATACTTTCATATGTACAACTTCCAACAAGGGCCATATCTGCTGTGGTCAAAGATAGAAAATGGAAAGGTCAGTCTTCTCTATTTCCCATATTTGAAAGCACTACTCAGACTTCTGTGGATTTATACTTCCCAATTACTTCTAGATTCTCAGAATGGAGCTACGTGCCTCTTTTAAACATGATGTGATATGGCAGGATGAAAGAAACTGACCCCAGAATGTGACGTGAACCATCACTCAGAGATGCATCCAGTGATATACACATGCCTTCTGCATTCCATGATCAAGGGAGGAGGGTACTGTAAGAATGAATTACACCACCAAAGCATGACACACAGAAAATCAGTACCACTACCAAGAAGCAACCATGAAAATTAGCAGGAAAAGAAAATGGATGGACCTGAAGGTTTGCAGAAAGACCAGTGAAAATGATAGCAACATATGACACTACAAATCCATGCGCCTTTGCTAGTCTAACTGCACAACCCTTGCAAGCCCTTATAAGCAAAAACATACTTATGTATGGACAAGATATTTGTAGAGTCCTTGAGTGCTACACCTGGAGATCCCCTAGCCCATGGATGGCTACGGCATACAGGGACCTTAAATAATAGATTGTAAGAGTTTCCATTTCAGATCCCCTTGCATGTTAGCTTCAGTTAGCAACTAAGTCTTGGATATAATAATTTACCCTCATGGTTCACATTGATGAAAGAGAGCCCTGAATTCATCAGATGGAGTACCTTGCTACATTAGTGGCACAGAATTCTTGCTCCAGGCCAAGAAATTTTCATGAAAATCAGAATTATACTTTATCCCAGCAAAGCTGAGTGACAGAGTTCTGTATTTTGAGTTACTGAGATGATTGGATTTTCCTGGTGTGATCCACCTCCAAGCATTTTAGGAAAGACCAGTCAAAAGAATCACAGACAGAAGTGATGGTTTCTTTCCTGCAGAGACTATTGTCTACTCCAAAGTGCTGGAGAGACTCATCCACAGTGCCACAGTATGTTTTCTCATTGAAACATACTATTCACCTCACATCATTACAGCTGTTTTCACTCCTAGTTCTTTGAGGTTTCTAAACTGTCTTACTTGTGCTTGATTTTGACGCTTCTTAGTGCCCAAGAATTTGAAAGTGCATTTCTTTCCTTTGGATCATGTTCTCGCAGGATTCTGGCAAATTGCTCAGGTTGATAAGTCCTTTTCCAAGCTCAAATTTTTATATTGAAGACAGAAGACACAAGCAACTGGCCTACTGAGAGTAGCTTCCTATCACTTCAAGTAAGGTAGTAAAAACTTCCTCTGGGTCTTTTTTGTGCATAAATACTTCCAGTGTTCTATTCAGGATGTCTTCAACTTTATTAAGTTCAGAAATCAATCTGTGACATCCCAAAGAGTAATATTCTAGGATTATGTATCTGGGGATTATACATTTTTAAATGTTTTAATTATCAATTGAATCTATGAATATTGTTTAAGAAAGAATGAGTAGAAACAATACAATGTAGATCTGATAAACTATAAACTATTCAATATATAAAACTACTCAATATATAAAAATTATATAAATTATTCTATATAAAGAAATTAAAAATAGTCTACAGAAGATGCAGGAATAAGATTAAAAACATGAAATAGAATTAATCACATTGGTTTCCTGTATTCAACAAAAGTATTTTCCAAATAAAATGGATGATAAAATGGAAAGAAAATCAGAGAAGGAAAAAAGAGTACAGAAATGGAAAGAAAGAATAAAATTAAACAAGTTTTTAAACATTGTTTTAAAATTAAGAAACTGACTTCATGTTTCATCTCTGATATGTTAAGTAATCAAAAGTCATCAATCTTATCCTTACAGTAACAAAAATGTCTGAAAATCAAATTACATTTCTCGAACCCAACAATGTACTGCTAGAGCTATCAATTGGTATATATAATCTGGAAGAATATCTGGAGACAGAATATGGGCTAATTTGAGATTAAGGAAACCCTGGGGTCCTATAGACTTAGGGAAACCCTCACAGTTCCACAGTTTTCCTTCCAGATATCCTACCAGTTTCCCACTGAGGATTCCAGAAATACCTCATGTCTGATAGGATTAGGTTGTGAATTAAAACAAAGTAATTAAGGACAAAGTTTCAAGGAAAAATATTGGGAATATTTCAGTCAGAGATGGGAGTAAGGGTGCCAGTGGGGGTGGTATGCATTGATGAAACACTTGTGAAAGTCATAGTCCTCAGACATAGGCCCACTTAAAGATTGGATAAGATTAGAAAAAACTCCTTTGTCCCATATCTGACCTGAACAACAGCAAGGATCTGGTATAATAACAATCAATTACAGCTGAAAGAGTTGTAATACACAGATTCTTTCTCCCTGAAGTAGTGTTGAAACTCAAATGTGAGATTAAAAAAATGAAACTCAGTGAGATTAAAAAAGTACAGGATGAAAACTTAAAGCCTCTGGAACCTTTAGCTGCAACCAAGCATTAAACACCAGATAAGTCCTCACCAGATAAAATAAATACTCCTATCAGTGGCCTATTTACCTCATTTTTTTTATTATTCAATTAAACATGTCTGGCTTTCAGCAAAAAATTACAAGACAGGCCAGAAGGCATGCTAAAATGTAGCCTAAGATAAAAATCAGACTCAAACATATCATACATGTTTGAATTTCCAAGGTTAAAAAAACTAAAATATTATAATTAATATGGTAAATACTCTAATGGAAAAAAGTATACAGTATGCAAAAACCTGTAAACTATGTTAGGGAAGATGGAAACTTTAAGAATCAAAACAAAATTCTAAAAATCAAACATGCAGAAATAAAAAGGAAGAATGCCTTCTGATGCCATCAGTTAGGCCAAGGAAAGAAACCATGATCTTGATGATAAATTAATTAAAAATTTCCCAAACAAAAAAACAAAGGAAATCAAAGCAACCCAAGAGCTGTGGGACAATATCAAAGAATAAAGCATGCCTAATTAGAATACAAAAAGGAAAACAGAGCAGAAAAAAATATTTGAAGTAAAACTATCTGAAAACTTTTCAAAAACTAAGATGAGATAATATCAAGTAGGATAAGTACCAAACATAAATAGGTGAATAAAGTAATACCTAATTACAGAAAACTAAAAATAAAAACTAAAAATAAAGAAAAAAATTGAAAGAAGAAAGAAAAATAATTGCCTTACTTATATAGCTATAGAAGGATAGGAAATTCATTGGATAGCACAATAACCAATTTTTATCTTCAGCTAATATTCCTAAGACAGTCCTTTTCTCCATTGTAGGCATATTCCTGAGCCAACATCCATGTGAATTCTACAACTGAGTCTTTTTTAAATTCAATCTGCCAGTCTATGTCTTTTAATTGATAAGTTTAGACCATTAAAGTTCAGAGTTATTATTGAAATATGGCTTGTATTCCCGTTCATTTTAGTTTATTTTTGGTTTTTAACTTGACTTGATTTCTCCTTTGATTGACTTTTCCTTTAGTGTAGTTCCTCCCTTTGCTGATTTTCATTGTTGTTTTTCATTTCCTCTTCATGGAATATTTTCCCAAGAATGCTCTTTGGGCTGGCTTTCTTGCTGTAAATTCTTTTAACTTTTGTTTATCATGAAGGTTTTTATTTCATCATAAATTTTTTTTTGGTACTGGGGATTGAACTCAGGGGTACTCGACCACTGAGCCACATCCCCAGCCCTATTTTGTGTTTTCTGTAGAGACAGGGTCTCACTGAGTTGCTTAGCACCTCGCTGTTGCTGAGGCTGGCTATGAACTCGCGATTCTCCTGTCTCAGCCACCCTAAGTGCTGGGATTACAGGGTTGAGCCACCATGCTTGGCTTCATCATAAAATCTGAAGCTTAGTTTTGCTGGATATAACATTCTTGGTTGGCACCAATTTTCTTTCAGAGCTTGGTATATGATGTTCCAGGATCTCCTGGCTTTAAAGGTCTGGGTTGAGAAATCTGCTGAAATCCAAATTGGTTTCCCCCTGTATGTATTCTGCTCCTTCTCTCTTGCAGCTTTTTAAATTCTTATTGTGTATGTTAGCATTTTCATTATAATGTGACTTTGTGTGGATCTATTATAGTTTTGTACATTTGGTGTTCTGTAAGTCTCTTGTATTTGATCTTTCAATTCATTCTTCATGTTTGGGAAATTTTCTAATATTATTTCATTGAAGAGATTGTGCATTCCTTTGGTTTGTACCTCTGTGCCTTCCTCTATCCCAATAATTCTTAGATTTGGTCTTTTCATGTTATCCCATAATTCCTGGATGTTCTGTTCATGGTTTCTTACCATCTTCATTGTGTGGTCAACTTTATTTTCAAGAGTATATATTTTGTCTTCATTGTCTGAGGTTCTGTCTTCCAAGTGATCTAATCTTTTGGTGATGCTTTCTATTGAATTTTTTATTTGGTTTAGTGTTTCCTTCATTTCAAGGATTTCTGCTTGGTTCTTTTTCAAAGTCTCTATCTCTTTCTTGAAGTAATCTTTTGCTCCCTGTTTTGCTCTTTTATCTCTTCATTGGAGTGGTCAATGGTTGCCTACACTTGCTCTCTAATCTCTTTGATGGAGTGATCAATTATTGCCTGTATTTTCTCTCTTATATTATTCTGTGCTTCACAGATCATTTTAATTATGTACATTCTGAACTCCTTCTCTAACAATTTATTTACTGTGCTGTCAATGGATTCTATTGTTGTAGAATCTTGGTTTGTTTGGGGTATTTTCTTCCTTTGTATTTTCATGTTGTTCATGTGTCTTCCTCTCTAGCAATGCTGATCTGAGGTATTACTGTTTCTACCCTATAATCTTGTAGTGTCCCTGCAAGTTACCAATACCTCACCTCTGGTATAACTAGGCCTGCAGGGACCTTGGGATGATCTTCCTGGTCCTGGCTATTGAGACTAGACTGGGATTATACATTTTATAATATGGTTCTCCAGGTTAAAAGTCCTACTCTAACTTGTTTGTGGGGTACCTCAGATATGACAGTTCACAGTAGCTACCAAAGACATGACTAATTATTCCCCAAATGTAGTTGAGAGATTCTGCCAAATTAAATTAACATCAAAGAAAAATTCTTTGTTTTTCCTCCTGAGGTCAAATGTATTTTTGTAGTAGGAGAGAAGAATAAATAGATTGAATTGATTTCTTCATATTATATGCAACTTTTTTGAAAAGTAATTTAAGCTTGTGTCCTTCACCAAGATTTTTTTAAAAACATACATGAAGTAGTCTTTTCTATGTGGAGAATTGCAAAATCCCCACTGTAGATAAACAAGCAAGGTTTTGTAATATTTTGAAATAAAAATAAATTTCCTTTCTCTTGCATTGCACAAAATTTAAGGTAGACTAGTTCTCCATAGGAATCACACTGATCAGCACAGTTGGTAAACGGTCCTGAAATAGGAAAGTGAATGAAAAATGACAACAAATATAAAATTAGAGGTATCCTGTTGAATCATGAAAGAGCTCCTGTTAGCTTAAGGATTACTGACATCCCAGACTACCGCAGGGCCAACCTACAACAGTATACCTTGATCATCATCTTCACACAAATTGTATATTTACTTTAAAAGTTATGTATACACAGCAAGCCCACAGAAAACTCAGCAATGTGCATGAGTTTAAAAGGAAAATGACAGGCTTTTATCCATTTTCTCGTCACTAGTTACACTGGAAACAAACCATGTAGAATGATTCACTGGACTTTTGATTTCAGTTGAAGTGCTGACTGGTGATGACTATTTTCCATTAACTAATTTGTAAGCACATTGTAGAAAACAAACTTTAAATTTAATTCTATTAAGAGATATGTTTATATGTTACCTGTTAACAAAAGAAAGATGATTCTATAGGATCTCCAAATGCGTATGGGACTCTAAGAAGAAGATAACTGTTAATATGTTACCCATAAGTGAGACCAAGAGGTTGGATCAGAGGTTAATATTTTATTAAGCATTTACATATGCCAGACACTGTGCTAGGTACTTAACACATGATTACTCACTTCTCTCAATGATATGAAGTAAGTAGCATACTATGTATTATATAGATACAGAAATTAATACTCTTACAGTAATAGTAATTTATTCAGACAGTAGCAGAACTGATGAGAAATTGACTGCAAAGCTACTTCTTTAGATTGAAATATTTTTTCTACATGGAATCAAAACATTAAACATCATTCTAGTAGGCCTCATAAATCCTGAGTTTGTATCTATAGTTTGCTGAGAAACATTTAGAAATCGTGTCTAAGCCTTCATTTCTTATCCATAACATGGAAAAATGAAAATATCCACTTGAGAGAGGTAAAGAGCAAATGATTTAATGTACATAAAAGTCCTTGACAAATAACCAAGAAGTTATTTATATATGCAGGTGTTTCCAGCTGTTGTTATTCTTTATGGAGTCCCATTTTGCAATTTGAGACAATGAAAAGTTTCTCAGGTACAGTTCTATTCTACCTTGTGATTTAACCATTTCCATATTTCTGTCCTTCTCTGAACAGCTCATAGCTCCCATGACTGATCAAGAGGTGACCCCAAGAAAAACCTGACTCTTTAACAAGTCATTAGCACCAGGTCAAATTCAGCAAAGAGAAATGGTATGGAGCATATCAAATCTAGGCCATTGTGGCACCTGAACACCTGCCCATGGAAATGGCTGTGGCCTTCATTATTTTGCTTGTTAATTCATTCAACAAATCTTATCTAGTGCCCACTATGTGCTGCCATCATTAATGAGGTGGTAAGAAAGTGACGTTCATTTAGCTTATTTTCTAGTAGAAAAAGACTCCAAATGAACAAACAAACAAAAAATATAATCTCAGATAATGGCAAGAATTTATAAACAAAATAATAAAGCAGCAGGGTAAAAAGAAAAAGAATGAATGGGCCTTTATTCAAAAGATGGAACAAGCAAACAAGGTCTATTAGAAGAGGTCAGATTCGAGCAGAGAACTAAATGAAGTGAGAGACAGAGTCATTAGTAAATCAAAGGGGGAAGCAGAGGAAATTTGGAGCAGAGGAAACAGCAAATCCAAAAGCCCTGGTATGTGAATAAGGCTGGTGTGCTTGTGGAACAGCACAACTAGGGTACAAGGGGTGGGGAGAAGAGGAGAAATCAAAGTTGCTGTGATAGACAAGGGCCAGTCCATGCAGGGACTGGAGACCAAGCTTCATGCTTAGGAGTGGGAATCAACTGTGACCTTCTGTCAAAAGATAGATTCAAGCACAGAAGTGACATGAAATGGCTGCTGTATAAAGAAGAGCCTGACAGGGAAGCAAGAATGGAAGCAAGGAGACAGCAGTAAGGAGACCATTGCAAAGGTCTAGACAACAATGGTGCCATGCACAGCAGGGGCCAGTGGTTGGTTTGGAGATCTGTAATGAAGCAGCGTTGACAGGTGTCACTAATATGCTGGCCAGAGAAAGAGTGAATGAGAGGAGTCAAAGAATGATTCCAGATTTGCCACCCATCCAGGTGGGTATGGGAGTAGAACATGGGTGCTGTCTACTTGCCCGTGTGTTCCTGTCTGTGCTTTCTCACAATCCCAATACCTCTTCCCATGTGATGCCAATGGTCAGAACTCAGGTTGGAAGGTAATAAAGAGCAGAGGAAAATAATAGTAATAATAATAATTATAATAGTCTGGAGACCCAAAAACTCATCGCACCTTAGCATATGGAGTACACTCTCAAAGTTGAACCAAGGGAACAATCAACCAAAGAGAGTAACTGAGGATCTATTACGTGCCTTATCCTATTTGTGGTACCGTAGGAAATGTGACAAAAGTATTAAACCCTAACCACCCAGAAATTAAAATCTAATTGGAAAGCCAAAGGAATATGAAGAGTATAATTACAAACAAAATACAATCCCAAATCACATGATTATGGCTGTATCTTAAAAGTTCAAAAAGAAATCAGTGCAGAAAAAGGTATATACATTCCCCATCTGACTGTCCATAGCACAGCAACTGCCATGTAAAACACTTAGTCATTTAAAAGGAGACCAATGCATTAATTAGTTAAATTATTAATAGAACCAAATTAGTTGGGATTAACATCAAGAGGGGGATATAAATTACATTTATGTAGCAGGCTATTTTGTACAAAAATAAAATGTACAAAATAGGTCAACTATTGGAATAATGAGGCACAGAAAAGAGCATCCAGCTATGAATAAAGAAACAACATGTAAGAATTATTCTGCCCTTTCTGATCATATAACCCTCATCAACATGTGAAGTGCCGTGGCTTCTACTCTGTTCATCTCTCATGACACTGATTTTCCATGAGAAGAAACAAAGCTCCTCTGGGATTTCTATAAGCAGGAATACAGTGCAGCAGGCACCAGCTCCTTTCCACACGCTGACCAGGCCTGGAGAAGCCCGTGTCCTGCTGCTGAGACTCTCGGGCAGGCAGAGAAGTCAGTTCTCTCTCAGTTTCCCAGTGAGCAGGGAAACCTCACTGGCAATTCTGATCTGGCTAGCAATTTTGAATATTTAAGACCATCTGAGGTAATAGCAGAAAACTTCTTTCCTAGAGAAGTCTCATGCACTGCTGTGACCCTTGGTATGTCTTCTATTACTAAAGAGAGAAAAGCCACAGCTACTTACCAGATTATCAACTTCCTCTTTCAGCGGATTTTATCCTCGCCCTCAACTTTAAACCAAATAACAGAGGAAATGGACCACAAATGGATCAGCTTATAGGTGAACCCAAGAAACAAAGTGGTTTAGCTGACAGGAAGAACTCTCCCACATCATCTCTGCTGCATTGCACATTACAATTTTGAAGTAGATCTATTATCGCTTATGTAAATAGCAGTTTCTTTTTGACATGTTTCTGCCACAAGGCAGGGCATGTTCCACAATCCTTCCCCCCATCCCATCATATCATAGGCAGGCTATCACTATTAATTTGATTAAGGAAAAGCCTGGCTCCCTTACTGGGTCTACTTTCCTTCAAGTGTAGCACCTTATCTCCAGGTGCTCTGTGTAAGGAGAGGCCCAAACCAATGTCATTGTCAAGGACTAATGGCCTAGCCTCACTTTCCACCCCATTCACAAGGCTAGGATCAAAATTTAATCTCCAGGGTACATCTGAGCAGCTTGAGGAAATTCACTGGTTTATCATAGGGTGTTATGGTTTAGATATGAGATATCCCCCAAAAGCTTAAGTGTAAGACAATGCAAGAAAGTTGAGAGGTAAAATGATTGAGTTATGAAAGGTTTAACCTAATGAGTACATTAATCCTCTTCAATGAATTAACTTGGTAGTAACTGTAGGCAGGTGGGGTATGACTGGAGAAGATAGTTCTCTCTCTCTCTCTCTCTCTCCACTTCCTGGTACCATGTCCTCATCCTGAGCTGCTTCCCTCTTCTACACCCTTCCACCGCAATGTTTCTTCTCACCTGAAACCCAGAACAATGGAGTCAGGGAAAGCAAAAAGCTGAAGAAAATACTTTTCATGCAGTGGAAGAATAATTTTGAATTCTTCCAGATGACCACCAACTGAAAACTTATCTTCCAGTCGGTCAAATAAGACCTTGCTTCTCCTTTGTTTGCTAAGACAAACACTTTATTCAGACGTCTTCTCCTTCGGTCCATTCTCTTGGCCTCCCAACTATCTGTAACAAGTACTCCGAGGAATGCCCCTCCATCATGGGAAAACCCTGCTACAACTTCTGAAGGCATTTTAAGGTCTGCTTTTAAAAAATGAAGTTTTTCCCCCCTTTTGTCTTCATAGTAAAGTTAAGGAAAGTTATTGCCTTATACAAAGGTCTTTCCAAGAAGTGAGACCACATTCCACTATGGTAAGAAACCTTTTAAATTGGCTTTCTCTCCACCTGCTATGACAGATCCAGAAAGAACATATCCGACTTGCTGAATGGTTAAGTGGCTGTGAGCAGGTACTCTAGTGCGAACAGAGCTGGGTTCTCTGGACTAGTTCTTAGATCAGAAGAAGGATATAGGAAACAGACCACAAAGGGAAAAAAATCTAAAAGTTCATAATTTTTCACAGTGATCTTTCTAGCAACAGGTCCCTGCTTAGGAACATGAATGCATTCACTTACACACTCCTTGCCTACATGCAAGTTTGATGCTAAATGCAATACAAAGTTTGCAAGTTCTCCAAAATGAGATATGCTTTTAAAAGTTGGTTGTAAAAGTAAATCACATTTTTAATTGTCAATGGACCTTTATTTTATTCATTTATTTATATGTGGTGCTGAGAATCAAACCCAGTACCTCACGCATGCTAAGCAAGCGCTCTCCCACTGAGCCACACCCCAGCCCCTCACATCTGTTTTTAATAATACAAAATCACTTTAATCATCTTAAAACATGTATGTTGGCAGATGGGATGGTTACTATTGAAGAAAAATCAACACAGGATAGATTAGCAAACAGAAGCTGATTTTATTCTGATACTATCACCAGTAGCGGGAGAAAGAACACAGACCAAGAAATGGGATGGATTTTAAGGTGAGCTGGAGGCTGTTAGTGGAAAGGATGGTCAATGGGTTGGGTCTAGTACATTATTCCTGAGTTGGTAGTATTTTCTGTGATTATGTCATCTTTGGGTGCTAACTGGCACTCATGGAAGGGACCGAAATGGGGCACTCGTGGTGTTTACATTTTAAAGAGGTGATCCTAGAGTCCTTAACAAAAATATTTCCTGGGTAGAAAATATGTAAGAAGTGGGGAGAAGATTTACATCTCAAAGAGATAGCGGACATATCTACAACTGCATAATTTCTAAAGCATTTTCTAAAGCAAATGCTCTAGGAAAAGAAAGGCCAGGGACCCACTGTCAGGAGAAAATCTTGTCTAAAATTCAGTCAAGTTGAGGAATATAAGGTGGTCTTAGTTGTGGTTGTTACCCATTCCCAGCTGTCCCTATGAAGTCCTTTCTCTGCCAGAGTAGCCAGTTCCTTCACGAGGATAGAAAACACACTTAGAGGATCCAGTTAAACCATTCGCCTAGGATTTTCTATTGTCCTGTGAGTTGTGTCAGCATCCCATGGCTAGAAGGCATCTTGCCTAATTACATCCTTAAACTTGTTATATTCATTTTAACATCATCTTTAGTATTACAATATTTGGCACACTTAAAATTTTTTCTAGCCCATAAAAATATGTGACTGCTAGATTACATTGGGCCATACATAGGACTAAAGGCCATACAATTCCAGTAGCACCAGGAGTAAAATAATAAAAAATTTGGGGGGCAAATTAACTATCGTTGTTTGTAACTTTAAATATCATTACTCAGCCAAGGTGTTATACTCAGTTTACTAAACTCAAAAATAAAAATCACTGACCCTAGAAGTTGAGTTTTAGAATTTTTTTTAATTGGGGAAAGGGTGATATTTTAGGTTTCCAGTTTTAAAAAAAAAATGTGTGCTTGCATACACACACACACACACACACACAACACACACACATTGAATTGCTGCCTGTTTCAGGCTCAGTAATACGTTCTTTCACACAGAATCAGATTTTTCCATTAATTTTCTTCCCTCTCCCTTCCTCCTCTTCTTCTCTGGTTCCTTCAGAGTTCTCTAGTCCTCTCCTCCCCACGTTCAGGTTTTGACAACTCCTATATATTCAAGTATAAATTTAAATTAATACATGCTGTCATCAGAGACACTTTCATTAAATCCTTTTGTCTGAGAATTTGTATGACAGACTTTGTCCTTTCTGAAAGGAAGGCCCACTATTTAACCAATAAAAATAGTTTCAAATAAATAAATAAATAATCCTTGCAGACCACACCACATGAGGATCTTTGCTGAGCTCCCCAGTACTCCTAACCTCAGCTCAGTGGGATAGTTTAACTGCAAAGCCATTTCTGGATGCTAGTTTTCTTTTAATTCCCTAAGGTGGCATAGACCTCCCCACCCTACCCTATCCTGATACAGGTGATTTCCTGAGAACTTGGTTGATCCTAAGGGACACTACAATCACATTCTGGGCCTGTAGTTCTTTCTGCTTCACTCAGTCTTACCCATCTGGGTGCTGATTTTCATTGAATTGCAGACCTTCACTGCTAAATTTGCGTGCTGCTAAGGGTGGCCTGGTGAAGATATGACCACATGGGGAAAAAACCGAAGCAAACTTCTGTGGCCAAGAAGGGGTGTGAGTATAGCCCTTCAATTTGTAATGGAAAGTTTGAGCCATCTTGATATTCCTTCAAAAGAGGTTCCTTGACTTACAAACAAGACAGAAACATTTGAAGAATTTTTCTTTTTTAATTCTAAATCATTTTTAGACACTGTTTAACTAAAAATAACTACTAAAATCTTAAGTGCTAGACTGGGAATTCATCATTGACTCAAAAATAGTTAAATGTATCAAAATTGACAAGACTGCGAAGGCAATAGACTCAGAAAAATATATTGTAGAAGCCATTGCTTGTTAGGTACTACTTGAATGAAAGAGATTTTTATTAAATCATTTAGCAGGATTAGTCTTTCCTCTTTAAAAGCCAGGAGAAGACTTGGTGAAAAATGTGTTATTTGGGTATCAGTAGGGTTTGAATTGGGTTCAAGTGTTTTTGAACACTTTCCATAGGAGAGACACTAAGGGGCAACCGAGGAACAAAAACCAATTGTTCCTGCACAAGCACTAACACTGTAGATAAAACAAGACTCAAATAGCTACATGGAAAGACAAAAAGGTATTAAAAGCCATGCAAGTGAAAATCAGGCATCTTGGGGCTCAGAATTTATTAAGAGACTTTGAGATTTAAAAAAGCTTAAAGAAAAAATATGGCATTTGAGCTTGACTTCAAGGGAAATTTGGGGGTTTAATCCACAGGGAGCATTCCTAGTATCCTCCTAGGGAGTCAGAAGTGTCCCTTGAGTCATGTCAAAGACTCCACCTGGAACACTGAATACAAACACAATTAACCTAAGTCTGTGGAGACACAGAGCTTAATTGGGGAGGCATCCATGAATGAATGCCTGTCACAAACTGTTATGGTCAACCCAAAGGTTGTTAAACCAGCAATGACAGTACTAAAGTACTGAAGCAACACTCCTCAAGTTCTTCTTTACCCATACTTCATCTTTTTTCAAACTATTTTTCAATAGTTTACACAAGGGAAATTTAATCCTTAAAAACCACAGAGTACTGTATTTAGAATGCACTAGAAGCTCTGTTCAATGGAACCATAAAGAACTGACTAAAGTGATCTAATGAAATAAAAAATCATAAATATGCCCCTGGGCTAAATCTACCCAATGCCTTTATTGTACAGTAAGCTAAAAATGTTGTAGATATTGTTAAAGGATTGTTGAACATGAACACTGTGACAAAGACAAATGGGTGTGGCCATCAAAGCCTAAAATATTTACTATCTAAGCCTGGACCTTAATAGAAAGCATTCTCCAAACCTGGTCTAAATGGTGAGCACTTTAGGTTTGATAGCAAGAAGATCTCAAAAATTTCAATGTCTACATGTTAGTATTAAGATATTGTTAAACACATAGTGCTAACTGCCCATAATTGAATTTCTACATACACATAGTTGAAAATGTTTTAAACGTTTTAAATGGTACATAAACACCAAGGTGGTGTTACAAACATACCATAAAAGTCAGATTTCTGAACCTAACCACTTTTATACTAACTTCCCAATGATGATGATGATTAAGACCATACATGTACGTATCAGAAGAGAGACACAAAGAGAGAAACTGAGATTCGACATCGTTTAAAGGAATAAGATACAGAAAATAGTAGCCCCTTTTTGAAACTTACAATCTACATGAACCCCTGCAAACTACAATGGACACAAGTAAGAACATGGAACACGTGAAAGACCAAGGTTAAAGCTGTCAGATTGGCCAAGCAGTGCAGACTCGTTGAAGGGCTCCATCTTAAACTGTCTTAAACAAAATCATGTAACATATTAGAAGGGAAGATTTCTATATTGAGAAAACAAGGACTAGAGGCAGAAAGGTACCAAAGGAGAAATCTTTGGTACCAAGGACCAATTCAGAAGAAACAAGAGATAAATTGAGATTGTAGAAAGTCAAGCAACCCTATATACAGCAGGTCACACTGAAAGCTTTTTAAACAGCTTAGAAAGTTTTGTTTTTAATTGAAATCTGCTTTCTATTTGTTAATACCACTAATAAAGGTTATCAAAAGCTAAGGCTATGTATGACACTAAGGATGCATATTAACTCACGTAACGTTCATGGTAATCCTGTGAGGAATAAAAGCTGAAATATTAACAGCATCCCTATACAGATGAGACCCTGACACATACAGAAGGGAAGCAACTGCCTAGGTCAAATACAGACCTCTTTGCCCTTGAAGTGAACACTTTAAGTCCCCTACTATAATATCTCCTTGTTCAAAGGGACCTTGGCCTATATGGCTAAAGTAAAGTACAAACAGTGAGCCCTCTAAAGAAAAATGTACATATTTCCAACAACAGTTCCCAGGAGTTTTATCTGAAGTCACAGTGGATGCCTGGAGAGAGAGTTTGTGATTAGCATCCATCCTAAACGTTGGGGCTAAGGAGGAAATGGAAATGGAAATACAATCCTAACCAAGCAGTGCAAGAAAAAAAAATTAATAAACCTCTTATCACAAAATTAGACACTTGTAAAGGTCACAGACTTTTTATTTCTTCAAATTAAAAAAAAAAAAAGGCAGGAAGGGATGCATTGAGCAATTATGCATTTCAATGTGCCAGTCATCATTCTCACTCTGCCACACACATTCATGTGTATCCTTTGCCTTTATTTTCTGACACATAAGGAAAACGAATATTTCATAAAGCATATAAAATGCAACTGATCAGTCAAGGCTTTAGACAAATATTTCAGTACCAGAATGTTTATAGCATGTGTTTTGATGTTTCTAAATTACCATATGCTTTTATTGTAAACAGGGACTGCTTCATTTGTTGAATAGCAATGATACATTATGTTGACTATTTCTGACATTGTACTGAGTCTGAAACTTAAGGGGAAAAAGCAACCTCTAAAATATTCCCAACCTTGACTGCCATGTCAGAAACAGAAGAAGTTTACTTTTTACCACCTACTATTACTATATTGTTTTTCTCAGGCGCATTCCAGTTACCATTAGGCAAAAACAAAAAAGGTAAATAATTTATTTCTACCTGTGAGTGTAGAATAATAAAGTTTAAAAAAATTTCTCCATGTTGTTAAGTGGCTAAGAAAAATATTTCTAGAGTCGTAAATGTGTAACACTCCTAGTTTTTAATCTCAGGGTATAAACCGTCTTACTTTAAAAGCTTGAAAACAATCCTTCACGCTACTGAGTCCTGGCTGGGTTTGTGTGGGATGATGCAGCAAAGTCTGTAATAAATGACTCCGACATCCCACAACTGTGCCCACCTGATAGAGCAATGTATACAAACCCACTCCTGGCTTTTATTGGGCTACCCCAAGTGTACAATTCTCCAGTGAGCCCAGGAGTCAGAAACTGTCAATTACAAAGAAATGGTTGGCAGACTGAATGAATATTTGTGTGCAATTATCACAGCATCCACCAGCAGCAAAAACTTCAGAATGGTGCACACAAATGTTAGTGTCCTGTTCGTGCATAAAACACCCATTTTTACACTGCATGCTATCAATGCTTAAGAGAGGAGATGAAGCAGGATACAGGCAATTTATTTTTCCAGCCACATGTGACCCAAGATGTTACTCATCGCTGAGCAACAACTGAATTTGCCAAAAGCATTATTTTCAAAAAATTTAAGAGAGTCTTGGGTTTCCTTTGGCCATTATAAGGCCCATTTCTCCTCCAGCTTTATAGTCCAGAAGGTCAGAAGTCAGGACTTGGTTTTCAACAGTGATGCACTTGCAAGGCACAAGACGTCCTAGACTTTGTTTCTCTCCGATACAAATAAAAGGAATTGACAAATGTCCAAGCTTAATCTTTTTTTAATATTATTCCACCCATATTTCCTCTAAGTAAACTCTTCACAGGGGTGGCACTCCATGAGTGCATTTGAGTGGCATCAGTTATCCATTTGCTTTGTATCAGCTCCTTAGTTGTTGAAACAAGAAACAAGAATATACTAAGACTATTACCACCTTCCCTGCAGAGTGGTGAGGTTCTTTTCTGACTTCTGTCAGGTTCATGTCCTGACTTCTGTCCCTCTGGACTATAAAGTTGGAGGGAAAAGGGGCCCTATAATGGCCAAAGGAAACCAAAAGACTCTCTTACATTTTTTTAAAATAATGCTTTTGGCAACATCAGTTGTTGCTCAGTGATAAGAAACATCTTGGGTCACCTATGACTGGAAAAATAAATACCAGCCTTTGAAAGTGATATTTTATTTTTTTCCACAATGTCAAATGCTACTTTAAAAATCTGAAAAAGAGGTCCTTTGCCAGAAAAAATGTAAAATGTTATAATGACTATTTTGTGTGTACATGCACACAGACACACACAAACACACTTACCTCTACAAATCAATCTCCCAGACATATGACCTATGTGGTCTCACAGTCTCTTGCCTAAATGGTTCCAATGCTTGTTTTATTACTCAGATATTGCCACCTTGAAATTCATAATAATTTTCTCTTTGACTCGTGATTCATAAGAGGAGTCCAATGGGATAGAAAAGCATGAAAAAGGAGAATATACAGGTCCCCAGTCCTTGCCAGGCCATTTGCACTCATTCACAATGCATTCACAATGTCTCATAATCACAGAACTCCGGTGGACTCATGGCGTGTGGGAGCTCAGCAAGTCTCAAAGGAAAGACAAGGTAGACAAGTTACACCAACTACTCAGGAACTCAATAAGCAGAGAAGAGTGAAGACAATGGCGCTCTAAGAAACATAAAAACCAAGGAACTCTACTACATCCTTTCCTGTTTCTGTTAGTTCCATCTATTAGCCAACAGCCTAAACTGATGACACTGAAAGAAAAATTTAAAAAGATACGGCAAGCCACAGTTCCTTGTCTTTTAAGTCCTTCCTTACATAGAGGAAGCCATAGGTAGGGAGGAATTATAGGATAGATATGTACCAGAAGTGAAGTAAAAGCAATTAAGTTTTGTGCAGTGTTTTAACTGTTTTGGTAAGAACAAAATACATACCAATCAACAAAATGCAAAATAGGAATTTTGAAAATTTGGCAATTCTGCTAAAAGGTTAAATGCACTTAAATTTGCATTTTAAAATGTGGCATTGTGCAATATAAATATGAATGATAAAATTCATGCTAATAATTTTATTGTTTTCATTTTCTTTGCTTAGAAATTTAAAATGGCAAGTTAAAAAAAAAGCCATGGACAGAGGGAAAAACTTTATATTTTATACCTTAAAGATATTAATTTTTAAGAAAGCATATACCAACATATTTTTCCTGCTCTTTGAACAAAAGATTCCATATTTTCAATTTTGTCCTGAAACCCAGAAATTCTGTATTCAGTCCTGACCTTAAAAATAGTTCGCATACAATTTCATAAGGTCCTCAGATACTGTAAGGTGGGGAAAAGTTAAGAGGATATGTATGCATAAAGGTTCACAGGGCAGCAAGTTCTTCCTAATTGGGTAATACCTCTGCAGAGAGCAGTTGCTGATGATGTCAATACTCAAAGATTCTGATTCTGAGTTTGTTCCTTTCTCTAGGTCTTCTACTCTATCTCTACCTGAAGGATCTCTTAAAGTCAGCTATGACTGAAGACAGCCCTTACTCTTTTTCAAAAGAATTTTATAATACAATCAGTAAACAAGATGCAATAAATTTAAAGACTTATATGCTAATAAACTGAGATTGCTCCATAATTATTCAGAGCTCTCAAAACAATAATTGTCTATGCTTCAATATTCTACATTGTTTTCTAATGAACACATACACAGAACACATTAAATGTACCTAGTTGATTCCATAAAGTCAATTCTATTAACAAGTCTAAATACTTTCTGGTCCTTATCTAAAATTAATCTCTAATAGAACTTAGAACCTTTAAATTACTTCTGTTCTCAGGAGCCTATAAAGTCCTCATCAGTCATGTTTGTGTGAAGTGACCAAAGAAGGAAGAACTTGGACTGCAATATTGAGAAGCTCACACACCAGGAAGCAGGGCACAATCTTTTTTTTTTTTTGCCCCCTGTTAATTTCTGAATACCAGAAGTAAAAGCTAGGGAAGATGGAAAATTCACTTGATGGCTTCAAAATTCACCACAAACTCCCTTTCCTGCCATGTAACAGTGGCCTCCTTTTAATATAGAGCTGGTATCTGTTTTATGCCTAGGCCTACCTGATTCAGTGAGAAGTGAATTAACCTTGGAAGACCCAGGTTTTAATACAAATTATGAGCCTAACTGCAGTGGTTTCAATGTGTCCCCCAAAGTTTATGTCTTAGAAACTTAATCCTCAATGCAACAGTGAGAGATGGGGCTGTTAAGAGGTGATTAGGATACAAGGGCTCTGCCCTCACGAATTGATTGTGCCCTCATTGTGGGAGTGGAATTGTAAAAGCAAGTTTGGTCCCCTCTCACTCTTGCCCTTACGTTTCCACCATGGGGTGACACAGCATGAAGGCCCTTGTCAGAGCTGGCACCATGCTCCTAGAATTCCCACCTTTCATACTGTGAGCCAATAAATTTATGCTCATTCCAAATTCCTCCGTCTGTTATAGGACAGAAAATAAATTAAGATCTAAGTAAGCCCATGATCCATGTTAGTTTAACTACCTCCATTCCTTCCTCTCCAAAGGGAGGGTAGTAACATATATCCTGCCCAGTTTTTAGATAGGTTATAAAATTCAAGATAATATGTAAAAGCCTCTGAAAATGCAACCACAAGTCATATAAAAATTTTAATAGCTCTTTAAAATCACAGGCTCTGATTTTTAAGCTAATATTTGGCTTGATTTAGAAAACTTTAAAATATGCCCCATGTATGAGTTTCAGTGTTAAGCTAAGCAGCAGCATCCCTAAAACTTAGATCAATTTGTATATGCACTGTATACACTGGGAACAAATAATTTGATATTTCTAAAAAGCACATCAGAATGAAATTTATCATAAATATGTTTGAGTTGGTGAAAGTTTAATAAAATCCATTAATAAAGACCCTATTTCACTAAATAGATATTCAGATAGGTTTAGAATAGGTTGTGTGTCCAAATTTCTCCTAAAACCCTAGGATCAAAGAAAGGACAGTAAAGAAAAGTCATAGACTTTGGAATTCGAAAATCATTTAGTCAAAACTGCTAGACTCTGCCAGGGTCTCCTGATTTCAATTGTACACTCTTAGTCAAAATATAAAGTCATTTCATTTCAAATGGATACACTCAATCCAACGTAGAATAAAAAAAGATGCAGGCTACAGTAAGCTGTCAATTTTTTGCACCCAAATTTTGTAGACCAAGACAAATCAATGCTATATTACATAATTCAATTTGGTTCCTAATAAGATGACATGATGGAAAATTTGGCCTACTTTTTCTTCCAGTAGGTGCAGAGTCTCTGGTCTAATGCCTAGGTCTTTGATCCACTTTGATAACTCAGTAAATCTTATGTAGCAAAATGGAACTGACTTGTTTTTTGGTACTGGGGAATTTAACACAGGGGCACTTAACCACTGAGCCACATCCCCAGCCCCTTCATAGTTTTTATTTTGAGACAAGTTCTCACTAAGTTGCTGAGGCTAGTCTTGACCTTGTAGTCCTCTCATCTCAGCCCCCCAAATCAGTCTTGAACTTATAGTCCTCTCATCTCAGCCCCCCTGGGATTATAGGTGTGTGCCACAGAGCCCAGCTTGGAACTGACATTTTTAATAGCAGCTAGATTCTTTGAGTAGCCAGTTGAAGTACAGCTGTTGTACTTCAGAGTGCAATGTTCGTACTTTATGAAGAACTCTCATTTTCATGCTCTCATATAATCATCCCAGGCTGGGAGATGAGATGAGTATCAATGCTCCCACATTACAGATGAAGTTCCAAGAAGTGGAAAATATTAAATTCTAAATCTAACAATCAAAACTAACACAATGTTCAATTTTCCTTGCTGGTAAAAACACAACAATCACACACACACACGCACACACAAATAATAATGTGCTGACCAAATCTAAAATCAGATTTTTTCTTAACTAATGATCTCCAGAAAGTTCAAGAAAAATCTAGAAGAAAGTTGAATATATTATGTGCCTTAAACAAAATCTGAATTCACATCTCCTTAATTCAATTCAATAAATAATCCTAGAGAACTGATCTTGTGCCACCAAGGTAGGTACTAGCAATATCCAAGATTTATTCAATCATAAACATATATTAATAATTATCACAAGTGTGAGTAATATTTTAAAATATTGGGGTGTTGTGAAGTAAATGCTGGTGTTTCCCCAAATGCATAAGTTGAAATCTTAATCACCAATACGGCTATATGTGGAAATGGCTTAAAGGGAGATATAAGGGTGAGACCCTATTCCAATAGAATTACTGCTCATATCAAAGAGTCACCAGGGAGTGCTTGCTTTCTCTCTCATGCTCTCCTGTCTTTCTCAAGCTCTTTCTCCATGCACCCACCATATTGAGTAAAGGTCACATGTGCGGAAAGTAGGTATTAAAAAGCCAGGAAGAAAGCTTTTGCCTAAAACTAAATCGGCCAGCACCTTCATCATGGACTTCTAGCCTCTAGAACTATGAGAAAATTTCTGCTTACACCATCCAGCTTGTGTCTTCTTGTGTTGTGTTGTGTTGTGTTGTGTTTTGTTTTGTTAGTCTTCCCAAACAGACTAACAGAAGGGGGAAGAACTAAACACACTAAACACAATAGTTGAACTTAGTAGTGTGAGGTGTTAGTCCTAAAACAAAGACCTAGTACTACGAGCTGCTTGTACAACTGAAATAACCAAAAAGGCCTCATTCTACTTCACAGATGAGATCTTACCACCAAAGTGCCCTAACTTATCAAGAGACCAGGTGCAGTTACTACTTGTTGTTTCAGTTACCTTCCAGCCCATGGAAGTATTCAAACAAACTAATTGCATCCTCCCATGAGAAACAGGGGTCACTATAACCCCTTGATACCACAGAGCCTGCTTCCTACAGCATGGACTCTGTGGCCCTGCATGGTCTGTGGCATCCTCTTCCCCTGAGCTGTGAGTAGGTAGGATTGGTCAGCTGATGTTGATCGCACCTGTCCAGTGTTGGGTGGCATGTATTCAACCATCCCATAACCAAAGGGGTAGGAATCTCTCCCCCACCAAAGGCTAAGGGAAGAGATTAGAACACAATGACTGCGCTAAATCTTCTTATCACAGAAAATCAGAAGGCCCAACATAATGGAATAAACTTTACCACTAGCTTACCTGGAATATTTTTCTAAAAAGTTACTTAAAATCAGATTCCCCAGTCTGATTGTTAAAACAGGTGGCCTGAACCAGTGGAGGTAGACCTCCCTAACACATTAAAGGAAATCTTCCAAATGAAATGTTGGTAAATTGCATTATAATTGCTATGATTTACTCTAATTTCTGAGTCTGATGAACCCATTAACTGTATATTTCTTTCAATTTTCAATCGACTCCAAGAATAGAGATCAAGTATCAAGAAATCTGTAAACAACGATGAAAACTACTAGAAAGCTCCACATTGAAGAAAATCTTGTAGCAAATAATGTAAATTTTGAATGCATTTATAATACACAGAGATGTCTCCTGCATAATGTTTTGAAGAACTGTGCTTTTGTGTTTTTCATTTCTTCCAGAAGCAGCACATCTGTGCAGCATTTCTTCTGTTTCCCCACCTGGTCACACACAGTCCATAGGCTGCTTGAAATTGACATATTCAAGTGCCACCAGCAAGAGTGGAATGAGAAAGGCTTTGTGAATCAGCCTCCGTGATCTTTTATATAAATATTGCTTTGAGTTGAACAGTGGAAAAGCCCAGGGTAGCACTATAATGCCAACATGACAGACACTTTACAACCTCTGCCAATATCATACTATATCAGAATCCTGCTTAAGCATGAAAGAAGAATGTTCCAAAAATCATTTAAGGTGATGAAGTAGTCCCCAAAGAGATTTAGGGTTGATTTTCCAGCTATGAAGTACTTCTTCATCTTTTTCATTATTCCTCCTGAGATGAGAAAGCAGAAAAGGGACATTCTATATGGAAGTGCTCTGATTCTTCCAGGAGGGAAGAGTATAACTGTTCCAGCTCTGGGCTCCTCAGATCTCACTGGTTTGAGATCTCTGCTCCATCCTTTACTGGCGGCAAAACCTTCAGCAAATTTCTCCATGCTGCGCCTATTCAGTAACCCAGTGTTGGATAAAAGTGAATCAGTGACTATGTGCTTGGAATAGTGGTTGGTTTATAGGTTTATCGTGAAAACTCAAGAAATAGTAGCTACTTTGATTCCTATCATTGCGGATTCATTGAACTCCCCTTCCAACTGTGGTAAAGTTGGTCTGGATCATTTATGCTTTTCATTCAATGCTGAAAAGGGCCATAAAAATGACTTAATCCAATCCTTTGTGGCTGAGGAAACTGAAACCCCAGCATAACTTGCTCAAACTCATGGTAGAGTTAAAAATAGAACTCAGAACTCTGGACTCCTAGGATTTTAAGGGTAGAGATATCCATTTTTAAAGAACTTCCAGAAGTTCTCATCCAGTTGTCAATCTAGAAATTAGCCACAGACAACCTCAGTCTTACAGGAATCTCAAGCTCAAGTGTGTTTTCTACTTCAATTCCTTTCTTTCAGATGAATTCTTATTTCTGACTAATTTTTTAATGAGAAGTATCTGTTGTAAATATCACAGATAGTTTCAAGTTTCTATACAAACTCCAGTGACCTAACAGTTAAAACCTAAAGTATCAATTTAAATGTGGAAATTCTTATACAATTGACTTATAGATACATCTGTCAAGTTAATATACATTAGACAAAAGCTAAAACTAAAATCTAGCTTTTTTCAAAACAATTACATTCAGTATCATTAAAAATACACACAATAACCACACCCATATAATTTTTTTAATTAAAGCAATATAAAATAGTAGACCAAAGGGCTGGGAATATAGCTCAGCTAGTAGAGTATCTGCCTCACATGTACAAGGCTCTGGTTCAATCCCAAGCACTGCAGAAAAAAAGAGTAGACCTAAATACTAAACAGGATCTTTGGTTTGTAATCTGTAGTTCAACACTGCTAGCTGTTGGGAATATTTTACAGTGCCAAACTGATTTCACAAGTTATAGCAAAAGGTAAAATTAATTTTTAACTCATACCATTAGATTGTCATCCTTAGGAAAACTACTAAAATTCTTCCACTTTTCTCAAGTTAAAATACATCTACTCTATTTAAATATGAATCTAGTCCCTGATACATGAGTCCTGGGTTTACCTTAAGCAAGATGATTAGTTGCTATATATGCTTTTTAAAAAGGACACAAAGCAATAAGACCAAATAACATATGTCTTAGTTTTCTCATCCAGAGAATAAGATAACACAAACCTAACTCATTGGTTTTCTGTAATAATGTAATACCTGTTAAGAGATTAGAGTGGTGCGTTACACATAAGTAGCACTCAAAAATCAGTGATTGTTAGTATTATTATTTTCCTTAGAGCACCTCACAAGTATATCTGAAATAATAGAACAAGTATCAATATTCTAGAAAGATGTGGCTCCATTACAGAGCATTATCAGGGCAAAAATTAGTACTTCCAGGGCCACTGTAGTTTATGTCATTTCATTCTAGAAAGAAAAGAATCCAAAACAGGTCCTTGTCTGGAAAGATTGAACTTTTGCTCATGGTTAATCATGACAAGAAGTTCCCAATCTAAAGCTTCCAATGAAGAAAATCTGGCAATATTGAATCTAATGTAGATCTAATAGAGTTAATTTATAGGTGATTTTTTTCCTTCTTACATCTATAATATAAAATTGGAATTTCCATATGTATATACTTGGGTCTTAGGAAACTATTGCAGTCTTAAATCAGAAGCACAGTAATAATAATTTTCCTTATATGCTACTTTTACAGGGAGAGTATGGGGGAAGAAAGGGATGCACAAACAAAAAGGAATGGAAATGAAACATTTTTGTATCCTTATAAGTGCTAGTTTCAATTTTTAATAATAAAAGTTTAAATCAAAAATTACATTATGATACAAAGGATGCTATAGTCACATAATCTGGTTTTATTTAACCATAATGTAATTTCATGTTTAGCCTTTTTAGTTTTAAATACTTTGTCAGTGGTGTGGGCTATGAAATTTATTCTATATATACTTATTTATCAATTCCTAAATTCAATTTACTTTAACCCTGTTTTTGATAGGTTCTCACATAGGTGGCAGATGTCACTCACCATAAAAAGTATAAAGTGTTAGGTGCGTAAGAGAAGAAACCACTGCTGTAAAATGACTAGTTCTGTAAAAAGGGTGACTATTTTCTAACACCTAGTGTTAGAAATTGAATTGTTTTGCAACTTTCTATTACAAACAAGTAAATAAGATTTCTTACTATTAGAAGTTACTATCTGTGTGCCCTTAAATGATATAATAGAATTCTTAAAGTTTCTAAAGGTTCACAATAATTTTCTCAAGTCATCTATGTCTATAACAAATGGATCTGAAATCTCCATAGATTTTTTTTGGCACATAATGAATTTTGATAATATGGTAAAGGTCAGGAACTCAACTAAGGTGATCACAATGCTCATTAATTCCAAACAGTGTGAAATACCATGCTATTTAATATCATTTTTCTTTTCTGTGTTCCCTTTCCTTAATTTTCAAAGCAAACAATGAATCCTCTGCATTGCTCTAACATGTTTTGATTAATAAGGATTTTATAACTTATGAGACAATCCAATAGCTCACTGCATTATATAACACAATAGTCAACACTGAGGATTCTAGAAGATTTAGTTTGAAACTTTTCACATAATGGAAAGTCATTCATTTATTTCCCTGTAGATCTAAATTGTAGATTACTTTATGGCTATTTCCCAAGTAAGTAAATATATTAATTTCTGAGAATAACACAATATGAATTTTAAAAGAAAGCCCTTGGTAGCACGCTTATTCTCATTTTGTAAAATGCTGAAGTCATTGTAAGCATGGGGAAACACAAAGGTGCACAGCAAAGGGAAAACTCTAGGGGGGTGGGAAGCAGTATTAAAATAATATTTTAAAAATACAGATGTTAGGGAGAAAATCATTTCTAATATTGAAGGTTCTTCATTTATTCAATACCATGTTATTTGAAAAGACAGATATAAGCCTTCAAGAAGGAAATTATATTGACAATACTAAGAAAACCTTAACTAAAGGAACATTATCTGTATCTTTTTCTCCTCCTTCCTGCTCCATAGAGCACTGCATCTAAGTCTTTCCCTTTGAGTTTTATTTGCTTTTTATAACATCTTCTGAGTGAACAACACACCAATAAGATCAGTAACAATTATAGTCTCTCAACTTTTGACAGGATACACAAAGAATCCAGATATTTTCTCTTTTATTTTTGTTGTTGTCATTATTATTATTATTATTAAACATGCCTCTTATGTTGGTTTGTATTTAAGAAGATATGAGAACTCAAAGTCTATTAGTAAAGAGAGAATAACTAAAGAGATATAGATATGTATGGTATATAGATATATCTATATACTTACAGAGAGAGATCTGTATACATATATGTGTGTATATATGATATATACATTAATATATATATCCTCATTCCTTCTCTCTTCCCTTGAAGTCAACAAGTCAACATCCGACTTTGTGTGTATGAATCTGACCCCTATAGGGACCCCATAGAAGTGGAATCACAAAATGGTTTGAAGGAATAGTAACAAATCAAAGAATGAAGGAGTAGTAATAAATATTTTCCCAAGTACACATACACAGATTCTCCTTTTCTATGTTGGCTATGATAAGTGATATATATATATATATATATATATGATAAGTGATATATATATCATATATATGTGATATATATGTGAGATATGTATATATATGTATATATATGCATATCTCACATGTACTTGGGAAAATATTTATTACCACTCCTTTATTCTTTGATTTATTACCATTCCTTCAGACTACTATGTGATTCTACGTCTATGGAATCCCTTCAGGGGTCAGATTCATACATACAAAGTAGGTTACTGACTGCCAGAGAAGGAATGAAGGTAAGAAGTCATATTAACCTTATCATTACTCCCAGGCATCAGTCCTAGATTCTAAACAAATTTGCTTTGTGGTCACTGGATCCCTTGTGCTTTGCCCATGTCTCTGTTTTTTTTCATATATATATATATATATATATCTTCTTTTTCCCTAGAGGATCTTCCTCCTCACTTTTTGCTAGAGAGTCACATCTCATCCCTCAAGGAATCGAATGTCAATTTTACCTCCTCAATAAAACGTGCTCCATCACAACAGCTGGAAGTGATCTTTCCTCCCATAAGTTCCTAGGACACTTAAATCGAGCCCCAAAATCTGCCACATACTTACAACCCAGGTAAAGGTCTTATATTCCTGCATGTACCATCTTGTTCCTCCTCTTCTTTATAATTCCTATTGCCCACCAAGATTTACTTATGGGGAGAGGTAGGATTTGAAATGGGGCCTAAGTATTGTCTGAATTTTATACATAAGTAAGGAAGATGGTGGGGAATTCCAAGTCAATGATAAAAGTTCAACTGAGAACTCTGGCCTACGCCTGGGCAGGGCACGCATAGGGAGAAATGAGTATCCAAGGCTAGTTGTAGAGGGTGATACATACAGAGTACAAGTCCTCATTCTTGCTCAGGTGATAGAATGCCATAAACTGATACATACCGTATCACATACACTATCCATAATGCAACATTTTAAAAGAAAATATGATGAAATAAAACTACATACAGCATGAAAACCACAAGTGCATGTTTTCAGAAACATAAGTCTATCCAACTAGACTGGTACTTTTCTCAACATTTCCTGTTTTCTATTTGCACATTGATTTGGTCATGTACTAAAGCAGATCCCAAAGCTTTGTGGAGAGTGGATAGAGCATGGGGAAAAAATTTTGGAGGAAAAAATGACTCATTAATCTTATTGACTCCTGAGAATTTTAGGAAGACTTCTTTTTTCCCTATCTTAACGGCTTGGTTGAGAATCGCTGATGGAGGGCCAGAGTGGAAAGTGAGACTATATAGGTAGGAAGAGATCAGTTTACTTACTCTAGTCTAGGTACAGCCACACACACTCAGAAAAGGGTTTACTGCCTCCCCTCCACCTAAAGGAAAGGCAGAAGTTTGTGTGCCTGTGCACCGAATTCAAATATGCTGCTTTAAAATATGTATTTTCTCCATTTCTCCTGAACCATTTTCTCCTTGCCCGGTTGATTGGTGTAACTGTGTAAGCATTTGGCATTCTAGCTGAATGAGAACGAGACGAAATGGCAGCTCTCCCAGCCCTCTTATTTCACAGCATAGAAGTAAAACTGGCAATGCAGAGAATGTCATAATTCAGATGTGTCAGCCCTGAGATGTTTGAAAGTGGCTGGGAGCAGGAATGCCACAGGCTATTCTGAACCACAGATAAGAACAGAGATGCTCTATCCTGCTGTCCAGAGTGACATCTACTGGTACCATTGAGTTCAAGGCAAACTGTAAAACATTTCTTCCTTTTTCTTTAAATGAAAGCAGGGGAATGGTGACCGAGATTGAAAGGCCAGTGAATCCTAGAGAAAGGCTATGTAGTCCCAGAGCTTCTTTGGAAATCACAACACTGACCCACCAGCTTTTAGGAAGGGAGGTCCTTGCCCACTAGAAAAGAAGCTTTAGAACAGGAAATGGAGGGACATTGGGATCACATCACACTTTTG
This sequence comes from Geosciurus inauris, assembly GCA_004024805.1. Lineage (NCBI taxonomy): Eukaryota > Metazoa > Chordata > Mammalia > Rodentia > Sciuridae > Geosciurus > Geosciurus inauris. The sequence continues at coordinate 50,973 of PVHX01004173.1, forward strand.
TTTTCCTTTTGAACAGCAAATACCCTCTCCGGATCCAAACTGTAGTTAACAGCTCCCTAATCTTACTAAAAACAGAGCCAATTTCCTTACTGAGAAAAAGAAAAATGACAATGTCCAAATCTTTCAAAAACAAAATGGACCAATTCAAGTGTGTGACTTTGTGACACTTACATAGCAAGAGACCTGAGCTGACTAACATCTGTATTCCTGCTTCAAAATTGATTCTACTTTAAAAACAAAAACACAGAGAATTATCCAGAGTTGCCTCCAAATAGCTCCTTTACAAATGGCTTTATTAAACAGTTATACTTATGCAATAATAACCACATACACATGCCATGTATTAAGTAAACTGACCACTATCTCTTAACAATCTTCTTGTGGGTAAATGACACACTCTTATACACAAAAGTAACCAAAACCAAGTATTGAATGTTCAATGTCAAGTGAAAGGTCATTGCATCTTGTCCTTCCTTCTATTCTCCATTCTGCACAGTCTTTTTCTTTTCTGTCTCCTCCATTCCCCACAAAATGATCGAATATGCTTATTGGTAAATATTTTTATTCTTTACCTGATACATATCATCTTTTTTCTTTCACAGTCCAATTTATTCAAAAACTAATATATCTTATGGTGTCCCTTTTGTCTAGCACAATGTCCTCCATCCATTGCAAGACATCTATGGCTTCACCCATTCGCTAAAACAAACTTCTGCAAAGTGAAAAAAATGACATTCTAATTTTCAAATTAGAGGGCACTTCTTATTTAAGTTTAATAATTGTGTTGTTCTTGCACACACTTCTCTCTGCCTTTGGTGTCTTGATCACTGTTTCTTCTATTTGCACATACTCATTTCTATGTTCTCCTTTTAATTTCATGTGGCCCACTCAAGCATTTGCGTGAGACAAAGACATACACAAGATACTCTTCCTACTACTGATTACTCTTCCAATCATCTGTTAAACACTGTGGTCCATGGGTCTTTCCGTTCTCAGATCTCTTATTATGCTATTGCATAAGTCTCTCTAAAAACAGCCTATCCAATTTCATTGGCTGCAGCCTCTACACAGATTACTCTTACCTCTGTGTGTCTAGGTCTCATCTCTGTCACTCTTCAGTCCTTGGTTGCCAATTACCAACTCCCATCTCTATCTGGATATCACACAGGCATAAAAATGCCAATGTCTAAAAGCTGAATTTGTTATCTCCCCCCAAACCTCTCTATACTCACAGCAGAACTGTGTCCTCAACTCTTCTTTCATCTGTCACATTGAACCGAATAGTGTGTCCCATTAATTCTATTAAAAAGTGTTTGATAGTAAGTTTCACAGCCAAAAACTTAAATACAAGAGCCTCAGTCTGTTCTCCCTTTCCCCCGTCTCTCCTTGTAATCATCTTCAAAACTTCAAAAACCAAAGTTCTTTTTTTCTGAAATGCAAATCTGATCATAACACTTTCCTACTAAAATAACTGTAACAATTCTCTGCAAAACAGAGTAAGTTTCAAATTCCTGGGCAAATTACTGTACATTCTTCTCAATTTCCCCAGTACCTACAATCTTCCTACCCAGATCATCTTTCATTACTCCCTCAGATGCAACCCAGACGCAGATATGTTTACTACTCCTGCACACGGGTGCCCCTGAAGAAGGCTTTCCTGCACCGCTTCTTTCAGAGATTCAGGTCACTTAAGGCTATTTGAGCAACTACAAAATTAAGTCAAGGAGGCTGGGACTTGAATAGAGGGTGAGAGAAGCAGCAGAGAAAGAAGTTGAAACACCAATCTGAAGGTACCAAAGGCCATGCAGTTAATTTCTCTAAGAAGTTTTCCAGAGGAAGAAAACCCTTGAGAAGTTAGGGCTATAAACAGCCAATCCAATACATTAACTCGGAATAATGAGAGATACAAAATATACCACAGGAAAAAAGTGAACCAACATTACTCATGACTCTTGAGTTGGGCTTTGAAGCCAGATGGAGAATTAAATCTGGTTCTTAACAGACCCATGGCTGTCTCAAGGTAGATATCAAGTCAAATTCAATAATCTAAAAAATGAAATCCTTTCTTAGTTGCTGCTAAATTTTCAATCTCTATTAAAATTATTTTAGTGAATATGCTCCTGGAAGAGTTTAACAATACAGTAAGGGAATTTCTCTCCTTAATTAATATCAAAGATGAAAAATTATAGGAAACTATAGGCAAAACAAAATGTTGCCTAAGAAAGACAAAATGTGAAGTAATATCTGAAATACTCCATGATTTTGAATAACTGATGGCATGCACAGAAGAAGAAAAAACTAATTTCCTTTGATTCTTAGAACTTATGATGTGTCAGGCATTGTTCTAGGGAAACTATAAGCCCTCACTTAATGCTCGTAGCGATCAGATAGATACTGTTTTATGACTATCTTACATATGAAGAAATTGAGGCCCAGAGAGGTTAAGTGGCATATTCAAAATTACAACATGTAATTTTGAAAGCCAGAAAGTGATCTTGTGTTTTTACCAACTATATTATCTCATTGGCTTTCAATTTTGATAATAAATTTTAAAGCCAAACACAGAAAGCACAATTATAGTTACATGTCACAGTATCAGTGATAACCACCTTGATGATGTAAGGCTAATGGACTGAGGGAAAAATCTGAAGGGCAATGGCATGTATTTTTTCTTCATTTTACACGGGGGAGAGCCACTGCATATCTTCCAAAGTTAGTTTATTATGAGCTGTAATTTTAAGTATGTGAATTATAGTTATTGGTGAACCCACTGAAAGAAAAAAGATAGTAATAATATAACTCCTAAAATGAGAAAGTAGAGGGAAGAGAAAGAAAGGTAGGGATTTTGTTCTACATTTCTCATCTATTAATAGGGAGTAGGCTGATATTGGGGATAAAAATAAGAAACAGATGTCAAGTATATTAATTAGAGTACCTAGACAAATAATTGAGAGTGGTTACCCATAAAAAGTAGAACTTAGTTTAAGAAAGAGAAGGTAAGGAGTAATTATAATTTTTTTGCTATGTTCTCATTATTTTCTTTGTTGTATAGTTTTTTCTCTCAAGATTAAAAATACTTTGACTCTGACATGATAAATTATTAAGTTACAAAGCAAGTTATAAATGGCAGCACACTTGCATATTTATGTATGTAAGGATAGGTATATATGATACATGTGATCCCATATATATAGACACATACGCACACAACAGAAAAAAATAGATATATAGATACACTGAGAGATGTTAATGTTTATAATGGCTAGTGCTAGGGAGTCATTTTAATTTTCTGCTTTAGAATTTTCTTCATTTTCATTTTTATTATAATCAGTATGTACAGTATTTTGCCATTAAAGTTATATTTTTAAACAGTGTGGTTGTATTTGTATATTATTGGAAGAGTGGAAATGAAAAGGGATTATCCTAATTAAGGGAATTTTTTCTATTAAAAAATTAAATGATTTTTTAAGAAATAGTCTTATTTATCCTTCAAGAACTAATTCCTCAGAAATTCAGACATGACTTTGTCAAACTCAGCAGTGCCAAGATCTTCTCAAAGTTAAAGAAAAGTGTATTTATCTGACAATTCTACCACTATGTAATATTTAAAAATCATCCAGACCTACATATTTTAGATCTTAAGGAAAAATCTATTTTCAACATATGACCTCTTATTAAATATAAAGCTTTTCTGGCTTGAATGTAGATTTTTCAACAATAGAAGTAAGAAAGTCTTTTCCAAGGTGGTCATGCTTAGGGTCACATAACCTACTGAAGTTTGTGGCAAATATCTATCATGAACATTGACAATTAAAATAATTTAAATGGACTCTTGAGAAAATTCAAATAAATTGACACAATGTAGAATTTCCAGGAAGCTATATGGATTTTATAGTAGCTGAAGAACTCAATAAATCATTCAGCCCAACCTTCCCCTTCAGGCAGATAAAATACCATTATTACCATATTACAGATAAATCAACTGAGACCCACTGAGGGTTAGTGACTTTCCCCAGGTCAGATAGAAAACATGTGAGAAAAAAAAAGAATACTCCAGTCCTGCCTCCCTCCAAAGAGCTTCTCCTGACACAGCATGCTGTGTACTGGGTCATGGAAGAGGCACACAAGAGTCACAGATTCAGAGATGCTCTTCTAGCTGATGTCTGACTGGGCAAGTGTCACAAGATGGTCCAGCCTTGTTCATCTCTCACCTGGGTTACCCACAATCTCTTACCCAGACTCCAGGGAGTTCTAGTTCCAGATGCAAAGTCTCTAGTTTGCTTGTTTTTTTTTTGTTTTGTTTTGTTTTGTTTTGTTTTGTTTTGTTTTGTTTTTCCCTTTTCCCTCGGGGGTGGACTTCTATACTTGTCACACCTTTCAAGTAAAGACCAATGGCAGTTCCTTCACCGCCACCTCCAAACCTTCCATTGGAACCCTCCTTACCTTCTCAGGATGCCATGTGTATCCTGTTACCCTTTCAAATATATTCCCTCTTGTTTCCTCCATTGTAAATGCGTATTGTTCCCTTTGTTTATCAAGCTTAAGAGATTCTGACTTCTTTCACAGAACTCCAAAGCAGACAGACAGTCACCTCCCTTTACTCTCTCTCTTAAGGCCTACCTGTTTCCTTCATTTTTTTGGTCCCATGTAAATTTTTGTAAGATGCTTGAGAGCAGAATGAGCTGTGAAAGCCATGTGCAAAAGCACCAGTCACATTTATTCATTTATTTAATAAATTGCTATCAAATGACCACTGCGTATGAGATCTTGGACTAGATGTTAGAGATACGAGAATGAATAACAAAGGAGAGACATTTCCTAACCATCTAGGATGGGAAGAGGGAGGGTACTAAGCTGTGAGGCACATGGACAGTGAGAACTTCTATCACTCACTGTTGCACTAAAGTACTGCAATCAACACATGTGAGAAATGCTATGGCAACAGAGGAGAAAGCAATATCAATTCCACATAACATTTGAGCCAGGTTTTGAAAAGTCAGTTTAAAATCACCAGGATACAGAGCAAGCGCCTTTGAAAGAGAGGGGACATAAATCTTAGATATAAAAAACCCAGTGAGAGGGAGTATTACTATTACTATCATCATTACCTACTTCAATTTACCAAGGTGGTATATGGCATCTGTACTCGATGGCACTGCATACATGCTGCTACCTGCAATAGACACAGAGCCCAAAGGTAACCCGAATAAATGTGGCTCCCTATGTGAACTGTCACCCTTGAATAAACCAACATTGCCTGGCTCCCATGGCATCTTTTCTGGGCACAAAATTTCATTGTAAAGGACGTTTGGGAAGCCAATCATGAAACTGCAGAAACAAAAGCTGTCTACATTCCCTTGCTTCAGAAACTCTCCTTCAGAGGAGATGTTGAAGCTAAGAAAACAAATAAAAAGTTGTTCTGAAAGGAGAGGCAATTAAATTTTTGCCAAACATGACAGGAAGCTGAGAACTGAAGCAGACAGAGTAATGTCTATCTTTGGCACACCAGACAGGGAGGAGAGGAGTGTGTGTCTTTGATGGCAGACTTTATTTTAAAGGTGCTAACTGACATTTTGAAAGGACATAAAAAACAGAAAGGAGAGAGCTCTTCAGGCCCCTGCTGTCTGGGTTGCAGAAGCTCCCAAAGTGCCCCCAGGGTTTTCATTTTCCTAGTCCAAGGCTAAGGCAAGATAAGGTGCAGGAAAGAAAAAGAAGATGAAAACAAGTCTCTATCTTAAAGCAGCCACACAAACCCACATGATGTATTTAAGTTGAAACTATAAAGAGATACTTCCTGGCTCCGGAAAGCCTCACAGAAGGGATCCTTGGTGGTAACAGAAGGGCAGAGTTATGTCCATCATCTGACTAGCAGCAAAGCATGTACATGTATTCATGGGGAATCCTGTGCCAATAGATGAATAGTCATAAAAACTCATTTATAAGGTCATCAGTCACTCAAGTTTTGAAGAAAGATCCTCTATGACTTCCCCAAAGGTACCTTTAACAACTGAATAGATACTTATAGTCAGGAACTATGCAGATTGAGGCATCTCAATCTTCAACTCATTCCTATTACATTTCTCCTTGTTTCTCTGCCCCTGTAACCCTGCTCACTGACGGCACAGCCCATAGTATCTCAATTCTCCCAAAGCATTTAATCCTGTCAAAGCAATTAAAATTTGAATATTTTATACATCTTCAGAGTACTTTGGGCATCTTATGACCAAAAGTCCTCCCTCTATCCCAGGGTTATGTAGACATTTCATTCTATCTTCAAAATGAGAATAGACTCCTCTATATTTAGAATTCATATCATTCTGGAAGGAAAATAAAGGGTTGGAACTGGAAAGGTTGAGTAGCCAATGACAGTATAACCCAGATGATAGTCTATTTCCAATTGTTCAGTAATCAACATGTAAGCTCAATGTAAATACATACAGAAGAGAAAGAGAGATAATGTATGGGAAAATACCCTGTTCACCCATCTCATCCCTTTTGGCTTCTCATTCAAGGATTCCTTACCAATTCTTAACAACACAGTATTTCCAACTCACCTCCAACAAATTTACTGTGTAATACAACAAATGCTCTCATTCAAAAATATTTACCAAGTCCCCACTCTAGGTAAGATGGATGTTAGAGGATATAGGAATAAAGAAGGCATTGCACTATCCATAGCCAAACAGTATAGCAAGCACCAGGGCAGGGTAAGCAGAGGGATTTCAAGAGGGAATTCAGTTAGGACAGTACACAGAGCAAATTGATCCAAATAGGTAAGTCCTAGGGTCTCAGAGATCAGTTCAGGAATCAAAAATAACAGTTCTTATGAAGAGAAGAGAGTGACATGGGTGCAAATCCCTGGACAAAAGTTTTTTCCTCTCTAAGCTGATTTAGACTTCTTGCTATCTGTAAAGATCCAGGACATGGGGAAATAAGGCTACCAGTAAAGGCTACCAGTAAAGATTGATGCTGAGAGTCAAGAAACAAACTACCAAATGACTCCATAACCTTAGAAGCACATGTTATTACTTAAATGGCTAAAACAGAAGTATATTTTTTATACACTGAAATAGCTCATCTTGATTGGCAATATTTCAAAAGGGCAATTAGGGAAGAAAAGGAAGGGAAAAGATTAAAAATGAGTTCTTTATTGTTTAAATGGCTAATGTATGTACAAAAGCTCAAGGAAAACAAAAGTTTTACACCAATTACAAAAAGCCTCCTCAATTGTTTCCAGAAATGCAATTTAACCATGAGGAAAATATCCCTAATTTTCTGAGGTGATGAAAGAGAAGGCCAGTTTCTTAATTGCCTGGTTGCTAACCACATTAGGAAATGGATGGAGCTTCAAGATTGAGATTCTGGCCAAATATTATTGTTATTTTATTTCTACATTGTTTCAAAAAAATAGGATGACTCAGGAAAATTTGGAGCTGTCTGTTAAGCAGCAGAGTGGAAAAGAAATTACAGCTGAGGGAAACAATGAATCATAAAGAATGACAGATAAAGAATAATAGTTAAAAACCTAAATACCTGAAGTGGTTCTCCAAAACTAAACTGACATGAAATTAAAACATATATTTTCAACTTATTATAAAGGACTCACTGCAAGAAGTAGATAGAAAATTCTCTCCAGTATTTTGCAAAGCTCAGAGAGTAGTTTTCCAGACAATTTCAGCATTTTACAAAATGCCCAGAAGCAGCAGATCTCTGCTGAAAGAGGTCACACACTCATAGGCTCAAGATATAAAGCAGACAGATTCAAGTCAATAGGAACATCAAATTAGTTTGCTGGTTATTGAGTGGAGAGGGCACTTTTATGCCCTGGTCCCTGAACTACTGCCACAGCCACATGGCACAAGTCTGATATCTGTCTAGAGAAAATTTCAATTCAGTTAAAAAAAAATTTGTAATGATCCAGATTAGCCATCTGTGTGTTTTAATTTTCTGAAGGTTAAAAACAAATAAGCAAAAGAGTGCCTAGCATTTTTTCAGTATAAGCTGAACCTTCACAGGCTGCAATGATTGCTTCACTTCTTAGATGTTTGCAAGTTTCTTTTTCCCTCCTTAGTAACAATGGGCCAAAAAGCATTCATGGTATGAGTGTGTATGAAGTGAATCCGTTTTATAAAACGAGATGGCACACTGGGAAAGAAGTTGACTGACCAAAGGACTTCTTTGGATCCCACCAGTTCTAAATTATAGTTCAGTACTATTCATACCTGCTACTTTAAATGGTCTGACTTGAGGAAATAATACAAATGTTAAACACATATAGGAAATATACATAAGATACATATTTAAACATATTTCCTATAAATATATATTACAAATATTTTATATATATGTAATTTAGGAAACTTACTATACATATATTTCCTATAAATACATATTTTCTACTTACAAGAAGTTTCATTTAAACTATATTTACATATTGTTATGGTTTGGATCTTAAGTGTCCCCCAGAGGCTCATGTGTTAAAGGCTTCATCTCCAGCTGATGGTGTTATTGGGCATTAGTGGAACTTTAAGAGGTGGAGCCTAGTAGAAGGAAGTTAGGTCACTGGGGGTGTGCCCTTGAAGGAGATATTGTGGCTGGCCCTTTTTCTCTCTTTTGCTTCCTAGCCATGATGTGAGCAGTTTTGTTCCACCACATGCTCCCTGCCATGCTGTTCAGCCCTGCTACATGCCCAAAGCAACCAGGCCAAGTGACCATGGACTAAAACCTCTGAAACCATGAGCCAAAATAAGTCTTTCCTCTTTTTAAGTTGTTTGTCTCAGGTATTTTGTCACATACTGATAGAAAGCGAATGCACATACGCATTTCCAATATATTTTTTATATAGCTTTTCCATCCCTTTATTGACAAGTACTTTTAGTCAATATCTTTTATAGTACTCAATCTTTGCACTCCTAAATATATTTAAGGTCCTGTTATTTATCAGCTTTAAACGATATCCAATGTCATCTCCTAACTCCCTTCTCTCTGCTTTTCCTCCATGTTTTAGTAGTGTTACTTTTACCTTAGTATAGCATATGACACTAACAAACTACCCCTTATCCACAACTTGTTTTAAAATGTACTCACCACCAATCTCTTTGTTGAAGTCTCCACTATCACATTTTTAGGAAACTCATTCAGTGTAGATCCTTAAGAAGAGCTTTTGAAGTACAATACTCCCTGAGTTTTGGAATGTTCCATGACTTTTATATATACTTTGGACTTGAAGGACAACTTGAAATAACCTACTTACTCCCTTTATTGAGTATTTTGAAAATGTCACTCCTTTAGTTTCTCATGTTGAGTGTTTCTGTTAAGAAGTCTGATGTCAACCCACCTCCTTTCTTTTGTAAAAGGCTTAGTCTTATTTCTTTGTTGTGTTTCAGAAATAAACAATCTGGGTCACTTTTTGTGAGTAAACAAATCGACCTTGTCATTATCTCTTCAGGTCTTATTTTAAAATTTTGTCTTAAGTATAGTTTTAAATGGCATGTTTGTCCCATTTTTGTTTTTGTTCTGAAACATCAAAATTATGTGTTTGTATCTTCCATACTTGTCTTCTATATTTGTAACTTTCTCTTTGATTCTTTTTAATCTCTTCATTTGTTTTCTTTTCTTGGCTTTTCTTCATATCTATCCTCCACATCTCCTACAGCACTTTCAAACATATGTATCCTTTTGACTATGCTATGGATTGAATATTGTACACTCATGGGGATAAAACATCATATGTTGAAGCCCCCAATATGATTTTATTTGGAGATTAAGTCTTTGGGAGTACTTGAGGTTAAATGTAGCACAAGGGCAGTGTCCATTCTGGTAGGACTGGTAGATGTACAAGAAGAGTGAGGGAGAAGAAAGAGTGCTATCCTTTTGTGTAGGAGGAAAAGGCCAGGTGAGATCGCACAAGATCTGCAGGCCAGGAAGTGTGTCCTCACTGGAAACCAAACCCTGTGGGCCCTTAGACTTTCCAGCCTCCAGAATGATGAGAAAATAAATTTGTTATTTAAACCCTGAAATTTTTGTTACAGCAAATGAGCAGCTAAGAGATCTTTCTTATATTTTTAATTTCTGAGATGATTTTGTCTATTCACTTTTCTCCTGAATTCTGATAATTTTGTTACATAATTTTCTATTGTTTTTGTTTGTATTCTGTTTTAAATTTCTAATTCATGGTACTCTTTCATAATTGTAATTGCTTTGCTTTTTAAATTACTTTTAATTCATTTTGAAGTGCTGTTTTACAGTTTTGTTCTATGACTGTAATTTTTCAAATGTTTTAACGTTACAAATAGTTTTTCTCTTCTTTGCCTATTATCTTAGAATGTCTTTGTGTGAATGCTGTGTTTCTATTTTTATTTTTATTTTTTCATATTTACTTCTGTTAATATTTTCCTCGTACAGGAGTAGGAAGAGATTCTATGTGGATGGGAGATAAGGTTTGGGTGGTTCTCCCTCTTTATTGCTAAAACAGAGGGCGGTTTTTTACAAAGAAATAGATGACATCCTTTTCTCTTAAAATTTTCCCATATTATATTATTTCAGTAATACTCATTTCTTCACCTTCCTCCTTCTTTCCCTTAACCAGTGAGCCCCTAAGGATACCCTCCACATTCTTAGTTATTTATTTATTTAGTCCCCTAAAAATAGTATCTTCAATTCTGGTGTGGTCCACTTGCCAAGCCCCTTTCTACTGATTCTTGAGCAGCCAGTAACCTGATTCTCAAGACCTTGTATATGCTCTTAGTATTTCCACTTAGGATAGAGCCCTCCTCTTCTGGGGTTAACACTATGTGATTTCTGTATTCCACCCCTCATATTTAATTCTCACATAACCCCTTCCTGACTCTGCTTGAGTATGAGCTCCAAAGAAGACTGCCTATCTACAGAATAGACCAAAAAATAGAAGGCAGGTCTCCTAGTTAAAAATAAAGGCTAAGGTTCTTTCATTGGATCTTCCCTTTGACAAGCACAGATGTATACAGAAACACATATTAATGTATACCTAAAACACTGACCTATACTATAGTATACCAAAGTATACTAAGAGTTTAGGCAAAAGAGAAAGATGACTTATTTTATTGGAGATTCTGGAAAGACTTTATAAAAATAATTTTGTTTCAGTCCTGAAGTAGAAAGCCTTAAGATGTAAGAAAATCAAAGAAAGTGCATTTTAATAAAAATACAACATTTAAAGAAAGGACTTAGAAATGGCAAAGTTTGTTCTGGATGTGGCAAACAGTAGAAGTTTCATTTGATTGAAATACAACCAATAAAAGGAATTAATAAATAATATCAAATAATATTAATGAGGTCCATTGACTATTTTAGAATATCAGGATAAACTATTTCATTCTTATTCCAGAAACAACATGAGGCCATTTAGAGTTTTAAGCAGATGAGTGATGTGAGTTTCCCAAAGATTATTCCAAGAGCAGATTGCAAAACTGATTGGAATTAGGAGAAAATGGAGGCAGTGAAACCCAGTAAACCCAATTCTAATTGCCCAAAGGAGAATAAATAACTCTCTATATATAAACTCAGAACATAATAATAATCTTTTTACAACATTTTGCTCCTTTTACATGGATGAAATGTATGATCAGAAGTCTTTCTAAGAGTATGTTATTTAGGCATCTACAAGAAAGAAAATTTATTTCTGATTTAGTCATGAAATCTGAGACCTTAGATTTTCCCAAATACCATTCCCCTACTCAGTCATCTATAGAATAAATAATGCACTCTGCATTACACCTAGCAGTCTGACATGCTGTATTCACACTGGGAAATTTGAATCTAGCATCTCCAATAAGGAAACTAAAAATAAAAACTATTTTAAATCTCTCTTTCCTCCCTTCTTCTCTCACTATTCTAGCACATTGTATCTCTTTCCCCTGTACAACCAATTTGAAGAGGCTAACATTGTCCTATATTATCATTTATCTTATGCAAGGACGATCACTCACAAATCAAACTTAATCCAAGATTTTGTTAAATAAAAGTCACAGAGCACTTTGGACTCTCTCTTTTGAATAGAATGATTTTATCCTTTCATCAAATCAAATATGAAGGATTCACCTCTGCTAACATTACCTCTTTGAGTCTTTGCCTACAGTGTGATGAAGGTCACTGAGTTGATTAAAGAGTTTGTGGCAATAATGGGGTCTTTGCAGATGCAGTCTGAAATGGTTAAAAAAAATGGAGAGCAGAAAGGGGCTCAAATGGTTTGGAGATAATATCAAAGGAGGGAAAAAAAAAAACTCCAGTCCTTATTTGGAATGATTATTATTATTCCAAGCAGAAAAGAGTCTGTGAGAATAGAATAACTAGATATTTTCCCTTTGAAACTATGACAGAACATGAGATAGAAGTTTAAAATGAAAGGCAAAAGATGAAAGTAAGACAGGGAGGAATTCTGAGTGTAGACATATAAGAAACTAGAAGAATTAAGAATATATGAATGGAATTATGAAAGAGCCATGCATTTGTCTGGAACACAGAGGAAAGGACAAAATGAGCAGCATTCATTGGTTATCCTACAGGCCTAATGTTCCTGGATTTGTAGCTAAACATGTGTAGGTTTTATTACCTAAGTGGTCTGTGAGTTCCATGAGGATAGAAATGCTTCATTCATAGTCATTGTATCACTGGAACAAAGCTAGAGGGCCATGTTTGGGGATGCTTAAATAAAGCATGTATAATTAAATGGCCTTAGAAGTTTCCTTTTCATCTTATGAGAATGGAGTTCACTGAGGACAAAGATTGCCTCTTGTGCACCATCATATCCCTCAGAACCTAAAGCATCATAATAAGTATTTGCCATATTCTGCAAGCATATGTTGGACAACTATGAAAAAATGAATGAAAAGAAATGTACAATGTCCATGGTCAACTAGTCCACATTTATTTATTGAATGTTCATTGTATTCAGCACTAGGCTAGCTAAATCTTTTGGTAGAATCCTACCTCAAGGATTATCTGCTGGTTGTATTTCAGCTAACTAAAGAAGTCATAACTTGTATATTTAAAATGATTAAATATGAAAAACATTCTTCCCCTAGGGTTTTCAGGTTTTAAAAAATCTCAAATAGTTGAAATAAATTAGTATGTCAATCTTGAAAAGCATACTTCCTTTAAGGATATTTATATCTTTAATTATTTTTTGAATCTCTAGTTAGTCCTGGGATAGTAATGGAAGTTTAAGCTGTTTTGAAACAATGAGAAGCAGGAAGAAAAATACAAGTAATTACAGGATAAACATACACATGTTCTTATGTGTACGCGTACACACACACACATTTTTCACTCAGGTAAGGTAATGTCCTTCCATGAATCACAGCATATATCCTCTTCTAATTTTAATTACTGTGATCTTCAAAGCACCCTGGTAAGTTTTCAGTGAGACTGGCAGAAAAGAGTCTCTGAGGATGTCCTCTGTGACTACACACATAGAAACCATCGCTAGGGTGTAATGCGTGTATAAGGGAGATGAGTAGTTTATTGCATTAATAGGGGTTTACTTCACTCACAATTACCTTGCTGTCCAAACCAAAAACTGATCCCATCCCCAGCATCTACAATACCATGAAATTAGGTATACAATAGACTAAAAATTCAAAATTGCTAATTAGAAAGTTTAGAGGGGCATTTTGCATTAAACAGAAGAGGTTCCAGAATGCATTGTGCTTGATCCTTGCTGAAACAGTTCCTGGCTGAAATACATGTGTGCTCCTTCGCTCGACCACAAATATCTTTTGTGGAGCAGAACACACAAGAGCTGAATGATGCTCTAGCAATTATTTAAATAATTAAATAATCACTACAACAGAATCCAAATCAATACCTCAGAGAAAAACAGCGGCTCTGTCCTCTTCAAGAGAAAACACAAGACAAAACAAAAACAGAAATTTTGTGAAAATCTGTGAAAAGAAATGAGGGACCTAAATCTTCTATTATGGGGATTGTGTGTTATTGTCAATGTGTTAAGAAATTAATGCCATTCTGAAGTGCCTCATTTTTAACGAACGAGTCATTTGTGACTTGAATGGTACTGGAAATCATTATGTTAAGTGAAATAAGCCAGGAACAAAAAGACAAGTACTGTATGACCTCACTCTTATTTGGAATATACAAAGTTATCTCATAGAAACAGTAGAATAGAGGGTGGAGAGAGTGGTAGGGAGGGGGAAGGTCAAAGCTAAGTTATCAGGAGTACTAAGTTATCACTAGACATTAGGAAGAAATTCCAGTATGCTATTGCACAATAGCGTGACTACAGATAAAAATAACATACTATATATTTCAAAATGCTAGAAGGATTTTGAAATTTTCATCATAAAGAAATAATAAATGCTTGAAAAGACAGCCATGTTTACTCTGATTTAAACATACAATGTTTATATGTATTGAAACATCACATGGTACCCCATGAATATGTATAATTATTATGTTTTTATGTATTAAAATAAAGTTAAGTTTGGAGAAGAAAACAGGAATGACAGAGAAGGGAAATGGGCAGAGAAGGGGACTAAAGCTTTCCTGCCACATCTTACATATTGAAATTAAAATGAGTCTTTAATGACCACCACAACCAGGAGGAGGTAAAGTATTATTTTCCCAATTGGGATAAAGATGTGGATTTAGTGCTAGGTCTTCACAATATTATTTGGGTCAACTCAGTTTAACAAACATTTTTAGTGCCATTAAATCTTCTCATTATCCAGTGAGAGTTGAACAGCACTGTTCCTAGGGTCATTTCCAACTTTAACATTAATTTCAAGGTCACTATTACCCAAGGCAAACATTCTCAAGATCACAAACAAGAAACATACCACTGGCTCAAAACCTCCTTGGGAGGTCTCATCAGGTTTCAACTTTGACCCCTAAGCAAAGGACAGAGTAAAAAAGCAATCATCTCAACATAGGAGCTCATAGAGTCACTTCCTCATTAGCCTTCACTTCAAAAAGCTTGTCACCTTCTTTGTGTACCAGTCTTGACTTGAGAATCACCTCCTCAGTGAGGACTTTCCTTGTCACCCTGAAGTAGCACACTCTAGGCCGTTTGTATCTCCTTTCCGCCTTCATTTATTTCTCCTTGGCACTTATCTGTATCTTATTAATTAATCCAGTTTATAGTCAAGGAGAAAATGAGTTCATTGAGGACAAGGATTTGGGCCTCTTATTTTTCACTACTGTATCCTAAAATAATGCATGCCAACATTGTGAGTGCTCAGTAAATATTTGTTAAATTAATGAAGTTCAATGGGTCTATATTTTGCTGCTAGGTCAATTATAAACTAAATTTCTACCTAAGACTGCTAAGATTTCTCCCCCAAGTCTTCTTTACAGTTAGACGTCTTCAATGTTTTACCTATTATACAGATCATAAAAGAACTTTCAGAAATCTAATTTTAAATCTTGACATTGGGATACTTCCAATTTGCAACATCAATCACATTTTCAAGCATACTAAAATTCAGCAAACACAACACCCATGACTCCCTTAAAATCTACCTTAAATCAAAATTTAAAAATGTATAAATGTAAAAAGTATGTTCATATTCCTCACAGTAAGCATTGGTTAAGTATAAATATAAAACCAAGACTGAAAAAGTTTATTATAGAATTACAGATAGTCGTTTTCATATTGATTCCTGAAAAACCTTGACTACAGTTGAATGGTCCTAAAAACAGTTTGGGTGACAGTCAATTCAAGATATTTCAAACCATGACCATGTTCTATTTATAAAGCTATGATTTGCCTTGAAAGGTTAAGGGAGTTTGGTGCCAAAGGAAACTGAGGGAATCAAATGGTTTCAAAGATGGCTTCAAAATCTCCTCAGGTAAGAAGTAGTAGGCAAAGTTTCTTAAGGGATGTTGGGGAAATAAAGGCTGGATAGCTATGAGAAAGATCTGGAACAGGAACTTTTGAAAATCTATTAGGATGTTTAAGGAAATGAGAGACAATCACTTTAGGGCCATGCCAAGAGCTTTGCAATATACCAATTCAGAATTTATTACACATACCAACCTTCGGGGATTTTTATTTCCAATAAGTACATCTATCTCACAAATAAGCACCAAAAATTATGGAAAAAAATTAATAATATCTTGATATCAAGGCTGAGAGTCAAAGTTCTAAGACTTCGTTTATAACCTTCACAGCATGGTAAAACATTAAAGATATACACCTGTTTCACTTTAATAGAAAATACAGAAAAATACAGACTCTTATACCTTATTTCTGCATATAGAAAGGAAATCTACTAAATGATAAATGAGAACATGAAGAGGAAAAAAAATATGATTCACTCCCCAAGAAAATCTCTAATATATTATCTCTGATGTGGAGCTTTTGGGATCAGATATATTATCTTTTTAAAGTCCATCTGGAAAAGTTTCTTTGCTTTGCAAAATTAATGTTTGGATGATAAAAAGTAAATCAACCAACTAAATTTAGTCCTTTAGACAGGAAAGAAATGAAAGCAGAGACCCTCATCTTTGGCATTTGTGAAAACGAAGAGATTGCAATCTTAAATTTATAATGTAGAATCTGTAAAGGTTCTACCTATTCTCATGCTTTGTGGATTGACTATATACAGCAATTATTTTCAAGAACAGCAGCAGGAAGTAAAAAGAGGAGACAGGAAACAAGGTTCTGCATCTTAAGCAGCTTTTTTTAGATGAGAGAAAATCACACAGGCTGTGAACATAAAGGGGCCCAATAAAGGAAACAGACCGCATGATGGAAAAGCAGACAGAATTTTAAATGTCATTGCAAATGACAACAGCCACAAGGGTCCCAAGAGCAGCAGTGGGGTAAACAGAACCTCTCCCTATCCGCCCTTCTCTACTCACATTAATTAATGTTGATCCTCCCTGAAATAGTAGGCAGATGCTGCCTGGTCACTCCCAATGTCCTCCAGGGGGCAATCTCAGACGAGAACCCTTAGTTTTTCCAGCAAAACTGATTTTAACATTCTCAATGAAAGAAAAAAATGCTTTTTAACTTTCATATGCCAGTATGTCCAAATAAAAGAGGCTGATTGGATGATAAAATAAGATCTTTTATAAGCAATGGTCAGAATGGAAAGATGGGATTCTGGACTGGTTGGGATGCTCATAATTTTTGAAAGTCATTATATAAGAGAGATGGTATTATTTGGTACGCGGACTTTGTCTACTCTAATTTTGGCTCTTTAAGTAAGTAGAGCTGGACAACCAATGTCATATTATAGAGATCTCCCCCAACCCCAGATGTTACAACTGCCTGCATCCCTGCACCATCTACCCTCTCATCTCTAGGTAACCTTAAAATGCCCAATTCCTGTACTCTCTCCACTCTCATCCCCCTGTCCTCAGATTCTTTGTTTGTAGACCATACCTTGCCCCAGCCCTTCCTCATTATGATGGCCCACTTCTGCTATTTATCAACTCAGCTGTCCTCATTCAACTATCAATTTCATATGTCATCTGGGATTCAATGTCCCTGAAGTTCCAGATAAAGGATAGACTCACTGGATCAACTTAGGCAAGGACTTTTCCCTAGCCTTTCACCTAAGTGATGAATGATTTATCTTTTTTTTGTTTAAATATTATTATAGTAATCTACAAAAGCCCTGAGCATGTTCTTTATTCCTTGAAGAATTCAGCACTTCCTATAATTCTCTGCAGCATTACTCCTGTCATAATTTGTGCGTGTGTGTGTGTGTGTGTGTGTGTGTTTTCAGTGTGTACTAGAAACTGTGCAAAAATACCCTGGTTCCTTGATCCTTGAGCTTCTCTGTCCTAAGGACCTTGTTCTTGACCTCAACTCAGCTTCTCCTTCCATGGTCAAATCTTGGCAACACTAGTAATGGTACCTCTCCAATGATTTCAATTTTTATCAAGATACTGCTTATCAACACTCCCAAGTTCAAGCCTTCATTTGTATGACATCACCTGTCTATACTTAATCAAGAACTCCTCTCATGATGTCTCTCTCTATCCCCTGCATCTTCTATCTTCCCCTTTCTTTTAGGGCCTCTCTTGCAGTATTCACATCCAGCAGTACCTTCACTTGAGGAAGGAAGCTTCTTAATCCCACATTCCCCAGCTTTATAAATTGCAATTTCTCTCCCCGTCACACTCTATTTCATCTAGCTTGCTTCATTTTTTTTCTCCATGGTGCTTATTCTCCTATGCAGAAAGAAATTATGAATTTATTTGTTTACTACCTATCCTCACTAGAATGTCAATTTCACCATGGAAGAGACTATATCTGCTTTGTGTCATTAAATACTTCTAGTGCTTAGACCAGTCCTAGACTCAATAAGTGATGAGTTAGTGAATGGGTGAATGAAGAAAGGAAGAAGTCTTTCCTGAAAGCCTCAAAGTGTTTTAATGAGTTCCTCCACAGTGGCAAGTGGGAGGTAAAGCCATTCCTTCTTACATCTTCACTTCCAGTATTTTCAGATGTTTTGACCAACTTCATTTTTATTTTCCTTTTAATTGTCTTTGTAGCATGGCAAATTCAACAAAGAAATAGGGGGTGGGCTAGGTCTCCTAAACACAGTCTATGATGCACTTGTTTTTCCTCACAGTACACACTATCAGTTTTTCCCTGTTTTGCTCCATATCTGAAACCCATATTCACATTATAGCTTTGTTTTAGTCCAAAGTGCTGCTCTAACAGAATAATAAAACAAATGGGTGGCTTATAAACAACAGCAATTTATTTCTCACAGTTTGGGAGCTGGGAAGTCTAAGACCAACAACACTCAGGCAGATCCTGTTTCTGGTAAAGGCCCATTTTCTGGTTCATAGTTGGCTGTCTTTCTGTGGGTCATCACATGGTAGAAAGGGGAAAGAAGCTTTCTGAGCCTTTTTAGGTGGTAACTGATCCCATTCATCATGATTCTCATAACCTAATCACATCCCTAAGGCCCCATCTCCAAATGCTATAACATTGGGGATTAAATTTCAATGTATGAATTTAGGGGGAGACACAAATATTCAACCAGTAGCAGGCTATTTGTGCTTCAATTAGATGTTTATAATAATATATCCTTAGACAATATCAGAAATCATCCCAACCTCACTACTCCACAGTGAAAAACTAACATCTTCAAGCTTAAGGAGGCAGTGAAGGAATGTTATGATTCAGAGACTACTTGAGTATTACAGTATTTCCATTTATGTCTACAAAGATAATCCAAGTTTGTTTAAATACCCATTAACTGCAAAATCTAGATGAACTCTCTGACGTCCAAGCCTTGTACAACCTGTATCGCAGATTGCTAGGGTGCTATGTTCGTGGAATAAGGGGTACTGATAATGTTAATGAGGAAGTCAGAGAAGTGCAACTGGAATAGAATAAAATGCATGTGATCTACCTAAACTGTATGGGTCTCCTTCCAAAACATCGTACAAGAAGTCTATCACCCAATGATGAATAAAAGTTAATGAGTTAATGTGAAACTTAGGCACTGTTCCATAACAGCTTGTCGCCAGTATCAAACAAGTACATAAAGTTATGTCACTACTCCATCATGATGCAACAAATAACATGATAATTCATACTACTTTTAATTTATCTTACTTCTCTTGAGAAGTATAAGAGAAATAATATTCTCTTTACTAAAGGTATTTATTCAAGCACTGCTGTTACGGAGTTAATGCCATCTCTGTTGATAAGATCCTTGATTTGAAAGGGAAAAGTGACACAAATATTTACAGTGTGATTATTTATACACAATTCCAATCATCCTAAGAAATATTTCTGTGAAAGCAAACAACAAGAAAAGTCATGCTGGTAGCTTCAAGATGGCAATTTTCAAAACTCATTGTTACACTGCATTTTATGTCAGACATGAATCATTTGGAAGCCTGATTAAAACTATAAATAGAAAGCAACTATCTAGTATTTTAATCAAAATAATGTCTTTAATACTTCCTGATAGCCTTTGAAATAAAAAAGCAGCTAATAAGAAAAAAAGCAATCTGTAAGGATGACTTATTAAAACCCAAACAAACGACTTAGCCTCAATTCTGCATAAAAACTGTTAACCCCTAAAATACTGCTGCTGTTAATGAGTTTAAATTATGGTTCTGGTGGGGCATGGTGGTGCATGCCTGCAATCCCAGCAGTTTGAGTGGCTGAGAGAGGAGGATCTCAAAGTCACGGCCAGCCTCAGCAATTTAGCAAGGTCTTCGGCAAATTAGTGAAACCCTGTCTCAAAAATACAAAATAAAAAGGGACGGGGATGTGGCTCAGTGATTAAGCCCACATGGGTTCAATCCCTGGTATCAAAAAAAGAAAAGAAAAATTATGATTCTGTAAATTTAAGAATAGTGAAATGTCACCTTCCATTTCCTAACTATAATAAAGTTATAAGTTTTAAATTTGTCAATTTGTTGTGACCCCAAATATTACAGTCAACACAGTTTTCTCCTACATGTATATGTTCAAAATATCCATGATACAGACTTAAACTTCATCTGTGCAGGTCCTTATAAGGTTGGGTGATTGCACTATTTAAAGAATCCAGTCACTAGGATAGGAAACCTCCTTAAAGCTAGAGACAAAGCTACATATCTTTAATGTTGAAACTTCAGGGAAATAGAATTATCCTTTACTGTACCTTTTTATATTTGATGGATAAGTACTACCAGAATGAGATGGTTGAGGAATGATATTGACCAAAAGCCTCATACAAGAAACTTCAAGGAATCAAGTCAACTGCAGTTATAGAAAGATAAGTGAATTCAGAACCTCTCACAAGAAGCCCAAATCCACTTATCTTTCTACCCACCATGTAGTACTGACAACTTAGATTTACAAACTTCTGCCTTCTGATACACTCAAATGATAAATTCTGTAAAAATTGTTTTAATTCTCATTTCTTTTTTGACTGTGAAACCATAAAACAAAAGCAATGAGGTAATTCTCAAAATAAGTTGTAACCTAACTTCCTTTTCACTAAGAACTCAGGAGTCCCAGGAAGATTTTGTGATGGTTCCAGCATGAGAAGCCCCTGCATCCCAGGCCCACATCTTTCCTAACGATAGGAAATAACACTCTAGGATTTCCCCAGCTCTACTGTGACTCTTCCTTTCCTGATCTTCTCTAGACTTAGACTTACCTTACAGTCACTATGCCCCACTCCTGGCTTCTCATCTTGTAGTATATCCATGTATACATATCCATGCTCCACCTGAATCATCAGTTTTCCCCACAGCACCCATCATATCTTGTGGCCCTCAGTAAACATTTATACCAAATTCCCACAATATTTGCAACAAACAACATCTCTTTTTATAGATTTGATGAAAATCAACATGAAATCAACTGAAATTCTATGTCAGCAACCTGTGAGATCAGAATTTCTTAGTTTTTCTCTTAGCTTTAAAGCTGTAAGAATTCTTTATTGTTATTCTTTCTTTAAATTGCCCAAAACTGCTATAAGGATCCAGAATCTCCCTATAACATCTAACCTTGAAACCTTCATGCATTTCACACACTTCAATGGCAGTATCCACTAAGTACTTGTCTTCAGTGGACACATTTCAGGTGGCCTTAGTATATTTTTATTGCAGCTGAGGTTGCTTGAGAATACCTAATGAGACCTACATACAGATGAGAAAGTACAATAAAAATATGAATATAAAGTGCAAATATGGATAAAAATTACATATATATACTTATTTATATACCTAAACTGCCTTTCTTTATTCCAGAGTAGGGAGTCAATTTATTTTATAAAGGAACAGACAGTATATATTTCAGTCTTTCTGGGTCATATGGTCTCTATCATAACTCTACAAAATCAGCCATGGTCAGTAAGTTAATGAACACAGCTGTGTTCCAATAAAACTTTATTTATAAAAACAGCAGAATTAGCCCTGACAATAGCTTCCTGACCTTTTATTCTTGGCTAGCATTTTTTAAAATGCAGATTTTCCATATTGTGTTGTAAAATGGGTTTTATGAATTACAAAAGGCATTTTTAAAACTGAAATAGGGCAGGTAAATCATATATTTAGCACATTGCTAGAGTTAGTATTATTTTGTTGAACTTTTTCACTTTCTACATGTATAGGTTAGTATACTCATCCTTGATTATAATGAATTTCTTCCTACGATGATGATATTTTAAAATGTTTGAAAATCACTACTTGAGTTATGTAGTACCTGTGTTGTTTGAAGTCGTGCCCTCGTGGGTCTCCTCCACGAGTAGGGGTCCTGAGAGATGAAAAGGGGTCTTCGGGGAAGATGAAGTGGGGTCTCACGGGACGAGGTTGGGGTGACCGTCGGCGGAGTCACTCCTCCCAGACTCCGAGGATAGGTAAAACTGCTCTGCAGAGCGAGACGCAGAACCCGTTTAATCCAGGAAGTACAGAGGCTTATATAGGGTCCTCGGACCTATCACGGCCCCAAGGTTACAACCAATAAGGAGAATGGGAAAAAAGAGAAGGGAGGGGTTGAAGGTATGGGGAGTGGTCCTACAACCTGTTCTTAGAAAATAAACTACTTGGCTTAGTCAATGTCTTAAGCAAGAAATTGAAAATTTATAAAATAAATACCTTCAGGGTTTCTACACAGAGTGTCATTTCATCAGCCCTGAAACTACAAAATCACCAAAGATCCTGGTGGTATAAATGGGCAGAAGCAAATACCTTGGAAATGCCCCACACAGTACCAAGTGGGCAATGGATTCAGATCCAAAGTTTTTCTAAGTTACTTATTAATTAGTATTTGCTTATTTTTCCTTACATTTTGTTAAGTGATAAGCAGGTACTGGATCTAGATTCAAAGATTTGCTGAAACTACTTGTTTGTTACTACTTGCTTACTGTTCCTTAGATTTTCTTAAGTGTCTAGACTATGCTATGTTTGGAGAGTAACTGGCCTTAACCTCTGCTTTAGACACAGTAGTAGTTGCTCTATTTAGCTGCTTGATTCTAAGCCCGTAGACAGATTCAAGGATGATGACAAGAGGCCACACTGGTACCTGTGATAAATCTCTGCTCTTTGAGATTTGTTTTCTGAATAGAGGTTTTTAGTGTTGTTTGGAATAATTCAAGTCGCTAATGCAAAAATATTCCTAGAACATGGCTGATTCTGTATCACAGCATTAGAATGGCCTATATGTAAGCAGTCTGGGAAGGAAGAAGAGTGAATTGAAGCAAAATCTCCAACTCCTCTACTTAGAAAGGCAACCTTCTACTTACCTATGTTTACACCCTCTGAAAGTACATTATTAATGCTGCTTTTCAATGATGATCAGTCAGCTACATCTGTCATAACCCTGGCTGCCCTGCCAACTATTGTCTGAAACAGTCTAGACACAGTAGTAAATCACAGCTTCTGACATGTTTGCCAAAGCAGTGCATTCAGTGCAATTAATTTTTCCTTAATTTCTGACCAGCAGTCAAGGCAGAATATGGCATGTATTAATTGTCCTCTATACTCTCACAACTTTACTATAGGGGAAAGTTAGAAAATATAATTTTTTTAATCTCAAAACAAGAAAAGTTTTTATTTAAAGAGAAACAAAAGTGTAGTATCTAATTACTTAGGTAGAAAAGGTAGAGGAAATTGGAAATAATAGGCAGACCATAAATATATAAGGTACCAATGATACCAAAAAAATATGCAATTTACTTTTGGAGAAACTTAAACATTATTGAAAGATATTGGAGAATACCATTTAAAAATAGAAGTATCCTTGTTAGGTGTATTAGTAGTAAGACTCAAGGTAATAAAGGTACCAATTCTACCTAAAATTTTAAAGCAATAAAATCAATGTAATTCCTAACCAAACATCAATACATTTTAATTAAATTTGATAAGCTCCTTTTAGCATTTATTTGAGACACAACCAGCAGAATGGGAGAAGGTATTTACAAACCATTCATCCAACAATGGATCAATACCCAGAATACATAAGGAACTCAAGAGCAAAAGACAAAACAAAATAATAATAATCCAATTTAAAAGTGAACAACTGTTCTAAATAGATATTTCAAAGAAAAATACAAATGGCTAATAAGTATATGAAAAATGCCCAACATCCATTATCATTAGAGAAAGGCAAATCAAAACCACAATGAAGTGTTATCTCCCTCCAGTTAGAATAAATTTTATCAAAAAGACAAAAATAATGCTGGAGAGGAAGAAGAGAAAGGGTAACTCTTACACACTCTTGGTGGAAATGTACATTAGTATAATCACTACAGAAAACAGGATAGAGATTCCTTAGGCAAGTAAAACTAAAATAACCATATGATCCAGCAATCCCACTACTAGATATATATCTAAAAGAAATTATGTCAGTATATCAAACAGGCACTGCACTCCCATCCTAATTGAAGCACTAGTCAGAATAATCAAGCTAGATTCTCATCAGCAGATATTCAGAAAGTGGTATATACAATGAAATATTATTTGGTCATAAAAAAGAACAAAATCCTATTATTTGTAGCAACATGGATGGGCTGGAAACATGTTGAGTGAAATAAGATAGGGAGAGCATGACAAATACCACATGTTCTCATTCATTTGTGGAAAGTAAAAAAAAGATTAATCTCACAGAAGAAAGTAAAATAAATATTCACTAGAGACTGAGAAGAGGAAGGATGAGGGACAGAGAGAGGTTAAATAAGGGGCCATGAATGCTATTACTTCCTAAAAAGCTCTCATATTTTCAGTCCGCTAGATACTGGTTAGGTTGCATAAACATCCATCCCTTTTTCTCCCCACAACATACCTCAGAGCCCATTTGCCTGGGCCTGGTCTTTTCACATTTCTCACACAGCCTAACCATTCTATAATGACTGAAGTACCTGTGACAACCACCAGGGGATTTTAACTCTTAAAACATAGATTTCAGATTACATTAACATGGTGGACTGAGGTCAAAGATACCGTGCTTTTATCAAAAGGGCTAGCAAAGGATGGATAAAATACAATAAGCATTTAAATCCAGAATACAAAGAAATAATATTATGAAGCTACCCCACCACCACCAAGAATTAAGCAGATTGAGTGAGGTGTTCCATGATTGAGAGGTTTATCAAAATTAAGGAAAATTATTTCTCAGGGCCAGGGAAGCCAGCTGCCACTCCTTCTAAAGTCATACAACCCAAGGCTTACATGCAGACCTCCGTCTCCCCACAAATTTGAGCATTTTCTCTGGCCAGGCTGGCCCAGTGCTGCATTCAGGGTGTGCACACAGCCATGGTTAGCCCAGCTCTGTGCCTGCAAGTCTGGATGATCAGAGGCAACCTCTCTGCTGTCCTAAGCACTGGGCACAGCAGGTGTGGATACTGCCACGTTCCCCTAGGACTATTGAAAAAAAAAAAAAACCAAATTTGTCTTCATCTCAGAATCACAATATGGAAAAAGATCATTTATCTCAGAAAACATAAAAAACTTGGATTACTTTGTCAGGATTTTTATTTTCAAACTGCCAGATTGATTCTTTATACATGCCTACATCTAGGCATAAGTTTTAGCAATCTTATTTGGAAAGAAATGTATTTAGGGAGGAAAAAAATTCCCTGCTTCTGAAATTGCTATAGGAATGAAGCCGTGCTTCATTTTAAACCTTGCTAGTTCTGCAACTCATTGATTTCCAACTCAAAAATTCTGTGCATATTTTGGTTAGGATTCTTTCAGTTGCAAGTGACAGAAAATCCAATTCAAACTGACATAAATGAACAGAAGAACTTCTTCAGAGAAATAACAGAAAAAATCTTGGTTTTCTTTTTCAGAGGTTCAATAATTCTTTGGGACATGTCCTCTCCGCTGATTTTCATTCTACTCCTTTCCATATTAATTTTATTGCCACGATCCTTACAGTGACAAAATACCTATGCCAATTCCTGAAACCACCACCACGGCTATGGGAATATAATGTTCTAATTGGTCACATACTCACCAATGAAGACTAGAAAAAAGATGATTCTCCAGAGGAAAAATGAGGTGATTTTATCCAAACTATAGTAAGCAGTTGCTGCATGACCAGAACAATAGCTGCCCACGGCAACTCTATAATAATATAAATAAGTAGTCAACATATTTGAGTTTCATATGCAATTCAGGAGTGTCAGAAATCATTTTTAGTATAAAAGTTTATTTAACTTGCATTAATTTTTTTAATTTAAAAACTTAGATTGACAGAAGGCATTCTAGGCATTCCCCAATCAATTTTAGTAAAATGAATAGGATGCATGTGAAATCTCACAGACCTTATGAACAATTTACTGTTGATGTTTTAGTGAGGATGAAGGGAGAAGGCACTAAAGTCAAGCAAACAAATTCAACTTGATCCGAGAATTCTAGCCTTGAAAAACAAAGACATAAGTCAGTCAGCATCAGTGTACCATTCCTCTTTGGTCTTTGTTGTCTTTATTTTTACATTAAAAATGCATGTGTGGTTCCTAAGAGAGCTAAAGTAATTAGAGATGAAAAATCTTTAATTCTCAATGATTCATACTCCCTCCCATCTCTGTAGGATTTCATAGGAAACTGCTTTGACGTATCATCAGCTGTAAATTACTTTAATGACTTCTTTACCACATTTAACTCCTACCTATGAAAGTGATTTAGTTCCTTAATTTGTGCAACACCTGAACACATAAACATCAATACCATTCAGAGATGTAGAAGAATGTCATTTGCTATAATACTTAAAAGCAAATTAAATTGGTCTCCAAAATATATTAGTCATTTTAACATTCATCTCGGTGTAATCAAATAGTTTCAATTAGATTAATAGCACTGAAATCTTCGCAGACATTTTCATAGATAAGAATTTTATTAAACATGAGAATGGGTATTGCTAAAATAATACTATTTCTAGTATATCTGAAAATTAATTCTCACACTTGCTAAATATTTTTTGTGTGCAGAGTATGGTATTTTCTACAAACATTTGAAGGCACTGACAATATGAGTTGATTTTGAAAATATTAACCAGTGAAGTCTTTATTATAAATTCAAAGTCTTTCCCAATGTATATTGCTCTTAACAGAAAATCTTATTTACCACACCAGATACATTACCTTTATTATCTAAAATTTCAGGTATCTCAGGCTCAAAACCTTGAAGAATTTAGGCTAAATTTAAGAAATAAGGAACTATAGGCAAATATACTTTAATAAAAATGATAGTGTAAGTTTGTGGGTTGAAGAAATAAAGTATTTTTCTGATGAATCATGTTACTAATTAGTCTTTATCATATTGCTACTCCTATACACTGCTTTTCTCAGTATCTTAGAAAAAAAACTCAGGAAATTAGGAAAGTTCTTTCTACTTGAAACTCTCTCACATCTCCAAGTGTTAAGATACATACATGTGCTCATGTGCACATACACTAACATATAAATGCCACAAGCTAATTACTTTAGAATAGTGAGATAGACTGAGAAAGATACAATTCAATGAAAATAGTAAATAAGAATAGGATTCAGTAGCAAATTATATATGAAAACAACACTGTGTATAAAATAATAATGCTTTGTAAAAGAGAGCTAACAGACAGTATAAATATTTTGGAAAAACTTGCTCTGAAAGAAAGCTAGAAAAATTAAAAATCTTAAGCATCATATATAGCATTGAACATATATTTAACAAAAAGGGTAAACTGGAATATGTTTCTAGCTGAAATCTATATTTATTAGTGAAATTATGACATTAATAAATCCACATTAGAAGACTAGCTAGTTGGGAGAAAAGCATAAAGTAGTTATATGGCAATTACTCACTATACTATTTTTCTATGCTAAGGAAAGAAAAATCTTTAAAAACCAAATTCTAATTCTATAAGAAAGATGAAAAATATGTTGGACACATGAATAAAAGTAGTGCAAGTACTCTAGATAGCTCCCTGGGCACAGCTTAACCCACTCCCCAGCACCTTCATGTTTATGTATCATCTATTCCTCAGAAGATCCTCCTCACCCAGACCCACCAAAGAATGTATTTTCTGCATTATCTATCCAGACAAATTTCTAGTCATTTTTCATAGTTCCCTTCTCTATGCTCCCAAGTACTTTGTTCAACTGTGTTTTTAATAATCATCAATTGATTTATATTTGTGCAACATTTATTGACATACTACTAAGTCCTTTACCTATGAGATGCAGTGTATAACTTTAAGGCAGAAGCTGAGGTCTACGATGGTGCAGCAACGGACCTTGGGCACAAGGCTAATAGATAATGGGCACCAAGTTTACACCCAGGAGAGCTCATTTCAAATCCTGCCTTGTTTTTTGACATCCATTGACAATACTGACTCCCACTATGTTGGGTCCTGTTTAGTGTTTCCCCTGTACGTAAAAGCAGACTTTCAAGATAAGATCACTTCTTACTCATATTTTTAGATCAGAGATTAATAAAGGCCCTAGCATGTTGTATTATACTCACATATCTACTAAACAAATTAATAAATAAACCAATAAATGATTTAAACCACTTACTGATTAAACTGTCTCATAAAAACAGTATTTATTAAGTTCTATTAAAAAAAACTAGGCAGTCAGGCATGGTGGAGCACACGTGTAACCCCAGTGACTTGGGAGTCTGAGTCAAGAGGATTACAAGTTCAAGGCCAGCCTCAGCAATTTAATGATGCCCTAAGCAACTTAGCAAGACCCTGTCTCAAAATACAAAATAAATGAGACAGGAGAATTGTGAGTACAAAGCCAGCCTCAGCAACAGTGAGGCACTAAGTAACTCATTGAGGCCCTGTCTCTACATAAAACACAAAATAGGGCTGAGGATGTGGTTCAGTGGTTGAGTGCCCCTGAGTTCAATCTCTAGTACAAAAAAAATAAATAAATACAAAATAAAACAGGCTCGGGATGTTGCTCAGTGTTAAAGCACCCCCAAGCCCAATTCCTCCTAAGTAGAAAAAAAGAAAGAAAACAGAAGTCCAACATTCTGGTTTTTTGTTTTTGTTTTTGTTTTTTGGGGGGCTATATTGTGTTTATGTGTAAGTATATGTATGTGTGTACATATGTGTGTGTGAGAGAGACAGAGAAAACACACACTGCATGTACACATACAGTCATGTACCACATAAGAGTTTAACCAACAATGGACTGCTTATATGATGGCAGTTCCATAAGATTATGCCTAATGATGTCAGAACCGTCCAATTTTATGTAAGTACACTCTGTGGTGTTCATGGAACAACAAAATGGACTGGGGATGCATTTCTCAGAATATATCCTTGTTACTAAGCAATGTGTGACTGACTATACATATACATATAAATGCAAAAAAAGAGTTTATCTAATTCATAATCAAATAAATTTTATTAGTGTTTCTTAGTTCTTCAAATTCAATCTGTTGATCTCATTTAAGCACCTTCCTATTCAACTTTATTTTTTTTACAAAAGAAGGATTTGCCTTTTAATGAGAACTCTGCATTTATCATGAAGATGAAACACAATGTGCTAATCTTATTTTACCTTCTAGAAATTTCCTTTATTTCATGAACACATGGCCAGTAGAAAAGACAGATCCCTAAAGCAAATATATTTCAGGCATGAGAGATCAGAGCAATACTAGGGTACAAAGAATGAAAAATGAAACCTACATTTCCATTGTACTGAAAGATGTAATTTGCACATGTTCCATTATCACTGAACTTCCTGTCCAGGGTTCATGATGGCCAAGTAAAGAACTTCCATATCTGAAACAAAGTTAATCAGCTACTAGTTTAAATGAGACATTCCAAGAAGCTTTGGTGGAATATCTTGACTTTTTACTCAAATAGCATTTTGTGTCTAATAGCAAATTATTTCTAATTAACCACCTTCTTAATTGCATCCTTAAAACCCCACTACCTAGGTACTAGCAGCGTTAGTAGTTCAGTCACAAAATCTATCTGCAATTATGTCTGGCAGTCTCTAGAGCAGTGATTCTTGACAGTTTTAGAACCCCAACTCCTTTAAGATTCTGATAAATACTATGGATCCAGCAAACAAAAAAAAATTACATATATGGATAAACATTGAAAACTTGTACAACATTATAGGGGAAGGTAGAGTCCCTAATATGTGTTAATATGTGGTAGAGTCCCAAATATGTGGGACCCACATATTTTATAACCCTCCCCTTGTCTTGGATACCTGCACTCTGAGAAGACCTGAAGACTTTCTCCAACCTCAGTCTTTTTCTATAGAAGGGACTGTTCTAAAACACAAGGACACAATGGCAGCCTCTCAGGAGGACAAAAGGTTATGTCATTAAGTTGTAGAACTTTTAGCAGAAATGGTACCAACAGAATTAGATTTGCACAAATGTTCACTACTGACTCTCGAACTCTCTTCTAAAATCAGTCCTTCATTCAAGAAATATTAACTGAGGTCCTATTCTAGACCCCCACATCCTACTGAGCCTCAAGACTCAGGAAGACTAGGTATAAGGAGCAGAGTAGACTGCTAGGGCCTGACTGCCTCTGGAAGAAAGGGTCCCTAAGGGAATCACAGAGTCTAAGGCATCTTGTAGGGGTGAGTAGCCAGATAGGCCATAAAGCAAAAGTCTCACCAGCAATGGAGTATGCACATGCCTATCTGTTCAGAATGCAGAAATTCCCAAGTCTAGTACAGCAGCAGATGTGGACGACCTTTGGTTGGAAAAGTCCTGACATGATGGCAATAATGACCTTGGAAAATTATGCATTCAAACATTACATATAGTTCCAAAATTGCATTTATCCAGCTTAGGTAGGAACAAAAATTAAAGGTAGACTCATTACATTTGCATAATGATTAAAATTAAAATTATCTAACTGGGAATTGTGTATGTTATTTAGGAATACTCCCTTCTTTTCAGATAATGAATGAATGTTTAATATGCACACAGCAGAACTGTAAAACAATCCCTTCATTGGGGAGAAAAGAGATAGTCCACAGAGGAAGCCTTAAGAAGACTAATCAGGTTTCCCAGTTGCTTGTTTGCCTTGGATCATGTAAAAATTAATGTTAGAAAAATATGAAAGGTATAGCACAGCTGGAATCTGGCATTTTAATTGCTCCACATCAGAGGCCCATGATCCTAGAGGGTCTTGGGTGTGCCCATATATGCACCAAAGAAAGAGGCAAAGCCCTTGCGAAACTGTGTCCTTGATTACTATGGATAGTCAACAAAAAGTATTGTGTCTAAGGGGTAGGGGTATAGATTTTGCTGAATACGAATCTATTTTTAGATCTATTCATTTGCCTCTCTTCAGATTCATTACAATTTTAACTCATATAAGAAGAACATTGTTTCCAAGGAAGCACTGATTAATGTCCTCCGTGAACAAATAGAACAGAAACAAGGCACACTGTGGATGATTAATTCTACTTTTAGCTATGCTCAGGATAGGGGGTTGCCCCTGCTTATAAACTGAATCCCTATAAATAAATGTATGCCCCTTTAGACATACTTCAGCAGAGGTTCTGCAAAGATAGACTTGAACAAATTCAGGCAGGTTCAAATGAAAGTGATTTTCCAGGGATCTGTCTTCTTTCCACAGCAAGGCCAATTTCCAAACATATTCTGAATATTTTGCCATATTATTTGATAGTTCAGTGTGGTTGAAGAAAAAGAATACCATTCAGTTTTAGTAGAAGCACAATTTTAAGTAAAAATGGATTTTATTAAATAGTAACCAAACTATATGGAACTGTCCAACTTTAATACTGGTCAAAAACTAGACATCTATCTCAAAAAATAGACCTCATTCCTGAAGTTTCATGGGATTTCTCTATCTTGAGCCATATGAAATGAATCAAAGTCATTCCTTGCATACATAAGGGATAGAATTGGATTCAACTAATTGAATGCCTAACCTTGTGTTTTTAAAATGGACCCGGAATTAGGTGGGAAATGGAAATTGCAGTCATGAGTGCTTCTAACCAGGAGATAGCTTTGGACAAATCACAGAGACTTTAGTTTCTTACTCGAGACTCTGGCATAAGAAAAGAAAACTATTTCCCATGCTATACAAAAGTAGTAGTAGTAAACTATTAGAGATGTTTCATTTAAATAGAGCTCTAAAAAGTACACTGGGCTCCATTTGCCTCAATGAAGCTTCCTGTGCAGCTCTTGTAGATGAGAAAACAAGGAAGTGAAACTGATAATGTCCCATGATTCTTCACAACACCTAAAATTTAAGGCAGAATATCTGGCTTCTAAAACAAGTTCTTTGTCCATTATTGTAAAACTAACAGGGAAAAAGAGAATACGTTGAGAGAAAAGCTAATGACAGACCAGTATATTCAGAAGCAGATTCTGTCTTAATCTATATTTTACTTCCCCAAAGAGAAGCATCCCCAGAGAAGGGGAAAGCAAAGGGAGCTGCCTAGATGATAATTAATAATGACCATTTACTACAAGATTTGGTGGAGGGAATTCATTTTATATTGAGCTTTGGGAGAAATCTCATCTCTTCAATCACTACTCCAAGATACTGTCAAATGGGTTTGAACATTAGTAGAGAATCTAATTTGCTGTATCAGGTGATAGGTATATTTATTAAGTTGGAAATGAAGAAAGAAACTGAAGTTTAAAGAAAAGTCAGGTATCTCTGAACACTCAAAAAAACCAATGATTTATTTCTTGATGTGTGGGAGAAAAGATTTATGTCCATTCTGTCTCATCTATATTAGTTATCTATTGCTGCATAACAAATTACACCCAAAATTTAGTAAATGAAAACAAGAAGCACTTATTATTACCAGCAGTTTCTGATAGTCAAGCATCTGAGAAGAGCTTAGCTTGGAAATTTGGCTCAACTTTTCTTACTAGGTTGCAGTCAAATGGTCATCTGGTGGGGGTAGTCATCTAAAGACTCTACTGGAGTAGAGGATCTGCTTCCAAGATCATCTGTGTGGTTATTGGCAGGCCTCATTTTCTCACTGACTTTGACCAGAGGTTTCAATTCCTCACTGTATGGACTTCTGGAAGGGGCTGCTCACAATCAGGTACTTTCTCCAGAGAAAGAGATCCAAGTGAGAGAGAGGTGATACCCAAGATAGAAATAAATTTCTCATAATGCCATCTCAGAAGTGAACTACTATCATTTCTGCCCTATATAATAGACTCCCCATGGTACAACTAGGAGGTGGGACCACTAGGTGACATCTTAGTGGCTGGCCACCACTCATTCAATGAGGCAGAAATATTCGAGAGAAAAGCACTGGTCAAGCACAAAAATAGCTAGAGGCTCAGCTGGGAGAATCTGAGCACAAGGTAACCAATCATTAAATGCTCCATCTTGCATCTAGTTTTATCTAGTTTATCCATAAGCTAAATACATTTTCTCTCTTTGCTTGTGAAGTCTGTATAAGTGCATTGGTTAAGCTAGTCAGTTTTTTCCAATTTCTAATAAAATTCACCACACATAGTGTAGTGAGGAAAAACAAGACATAATTTCTTTAAAAGTGCTTATCTTTCAGAGAATATTCTTTCTCTGGCATTCTGTCTTTCCCTGGATACCCTGAAGCTGTTATCCTGGGAAAAGCAGGAAAAGAAAATCTTCTACAGTAATTGGAAGTGATATTAGGGAAGAATAATCCAGTTAATGCTTTTCCCAGAAGAAAAGAGACAGGTCCCACAGCAGGCTTGCACCTGGCTTCTTTTTGGCTAAAAAGATGCCAAGAAGAAACCCACCTCAGCTCAAGAGTAACTTTTCAGATCAACACTTGGAACTTGAAGGGGACTCTCCCTCTTCTTAAAGATTTACACATAAGATAAATATAAAACATTCTGCTTTTTATATTTTGTGTTTTATGAAAGAATAGAGATACTAATATCGCCATGATATAGAGATATACTAATATTGCTATTCAAATGATTGTCTGTACCAGTGATATTAGAGGAGGAGTGGGATGAATCCCACTTCCTCTCTCCTTCCCTTCCTGAACAGTCTGATAAGTCTCTCTATGGATACTGTCCCTATCTTCTGAATTGAGAGGCACTACCAAATTAAGCCATGGCTAATGATGGGTGTCATCTCCCATAGGGTTTAAGGAAGTATATATTCATCAATGAATGGACTTGGTGATAAATATTTCCATGAGTTATATCTCTACATAAAGAAATTTGTTTACTTATTTACTTGTATTTTATCTCATTCCAAAAAAAAAAAAGATTTATAATGACTTACAAAATACAACAAAAATAACATGAACCAGTTGTAAAAGAAAAAATATAGAGAAACTAAGTCTATGGAACATAAAATTGAGTAAGGAACATAATTGCTACAGAC
Organism: Geosciurus inauris; assembly: GCA_004024805.1. Taxonomy (NCBI): domain Eukaryota; kingdom Metazoa; phylum Chordata; class Mammalia; order Rodentia; family Sciuridae; genus Geosciurus; species Geosciurus inauris. The sequence goes on from PVHX01004173.1 coordinate 85,222, forward strand.
GGGCCACAACTTGGCTCTAATCCTCCTTTTAGCCTGCCAAACCTGAAAAGGGAAACTTGGTCTCAATTCAGTTTCCATAAGAGAAACACTAACAATTTTCCCAGGAGAGTGACAACTATTCTTAAACAAAGCTCAAACCCAGAGCTCCACATAAAGAGGACACAATTCAACTGCACTCATGCAAAAAAAGTAAATAGGGCAGCATCAGTTTCTCGTACTGACTTGGTCAGAGCACCATAAAAATGACTCTGCAGTACTACATGTAAGAGAGAGTGTGTTAACCTGCTTTCCCCTTCCTATACACACAGAAATTCCACAAGCCCTACCTACCTTTGAAATTAGGTTGGGATCACATGACTGGGTGCTGGTCAATGCAAAGTGCATCTGGGTCTGGACATAACACCTCTCTCCTCTCCATAGTAACTTTGCAGGCCCATCTTTAAGATGGCAGTGCCACACAATGAAAGGAAGCTGTGTCCTTCGCTCAGAGGAATCTCTCTAAGGATGGCCATTTAATTTGCATTAGACCATGACATGAGTAAGAAACAACCTTAGTGAGTTCATTTCCCTGTCTTAAACAATGAACGTGATCAATATGGGTCCACAATTCCATCCCTCTGTAGAAATGATTTGATCAATGGTCTTAGTTTAGAACATTAGAAGAATAAGGAGATTCTGAATCTTTGCTTCAGCATTGCTTTGCTCAATCTTGGAGTTGATTGTGATGGTAATACAATAATAATAAAATAGTAGCTAACATTTTGATATCACTTTCTATATGCCAAACAGTATTCTCAAATATACTTTATAGAAATCATAAAACTGCAGATGAATTGGATTATCATCATCTAATCCAATTCCTTTTTCCACAGAGGGGAAAAAAGACTGAGGCCTACACAGACTAAATGACCTGTGCCAGGCCTAGTGCCCAGGTCTCCTCCAAGCCCTTCCAACAGCATTACCTGTGCCATAATTAGTCTCCAGGGGCACATTTACATACTGAATCTGCAAAATATGCTCAGCCAAGAGGCAGCAGTAAAGCTTCCCCATAACTTTTTAAGTATTATCAGAGTAAAAAAAACTAAAGCAATCAATGGAGGTGGGAAATGTTTGCTGTTAAACTCATGTAACAGTTAAACTCTGAGTAACTGGGTAGCTCAAAATCTTCCCATATGGCCTCTCCTATCAAACAGCACAATCAAATTTCTGAACACCATCCCTGTCATGTCAAGGCCTGGCCATTTTTGTCACTGATTGCTCCGACATTATGAGTCTGCCAGCAACAAGCTTGGAAAACATCCTGTTTTTGGAGTTCCCTTGCCTGTCACTGGGTAGCCGGAGGCATTGTTCTCCCAGATGCCAACTCAACCTTTGTGGGGCCCTCCTTCAGGTCCCTGGTTGCCCCCAAACACTTTAATAATTCAGCTATCTAGAAGACTGTTTTGACACCCAACAGTAGACTGGGGGGAAAAAAAAAAACAGCTTTGCATTGAAGTAACAGGTGAACAGCATCCAACAAAACCCCTGCTTCTGATTTTGGGAAATTTTGCCTGAAGAAAATAAAAATCCCTGTGAGTACACAGCAAAAAATTTAAAAACAAGTAAATGACAAACAAAACACTTTCCAAAAGGCAGGAGGTAGACTCAAAAGTCTTACAGGTTAAAAGAAACATATTGATTACTGTTCTATGTTTTGCTAAGCCTATACAACTATTTTTTTTTTTTTGCAATGCATTTTAAGTCAAAGAAGTTGGATGGTTTAAAAAGACAAATGGAAAAATGAAAGCACTTTGGATTAGGCAGAGAAAAGTGAAGGGAGGGGAGAGTTTATGGGGGTAGGAAGGATAGTAGAATGAATTGGACATCGTTACCCTATGTACATGTATGATTACACAACCAGTGTGATTCTACAACATGTATAACCAGAAGAATGAGAAGTTAAACTCCACATGTGTATGATGTGTCAAAATGCATTCTACTGTCATGTATAACAAATTGGAATAAAAAATAAACTACAGAGAGCTTGTAATAAAATATAACTTTAAAAAAAAGACATGGTTTTTCACATGAACTTCACAAAGTACAATGATTTTTTAGAAATATTAAGACCACTTGGACCCTCTTGAGTAAATATAGATCACCAAGATTCTGATTTAACTGAACAATATAAAAGCATGAAAGAGTATGGGTTATCCCAAAAGAAACAAATCTTCTGGGATCCCAATGTTTCATAGACTGAATGTTTGGGTCCCCTAAAATTCATATGAACCCTTAACCCTCAATGTGATAGCCTTTGGAGATAGGGCCTTTGGTTGAGATGAGGTCATAGGGTGGGGTGCTCATGAAGGGATTAGTGCCCTTACAAGAAGAGACACCAGCATCAGAGAGCCTTTGCATTCTTGCTCTCTTCCTCCCTCTCTCTCTCTCTTCCCCTCTTTTTCTTCTATGCCAGGACATAGTAAGAAGGCAGCCTTCTGCAAGCCAGGAGGTGATCCTCATCAGAACCCACCTTGCTGGTACCCTGACCTCAGACTGGCCAGCCTCCAGAACTTTAAGAAATAATTATTTTTTTCTTTAAGTTGCCCAGTTGTTGGTATTTAGTTACAGCAACACAAGCTGATTCACACACAGGGTTTCCTGTTTTGGATATCATGGCAAGATAAAAGGGTCCATGGAAGACAGACAGAGGGATGTCCATTTCTCAAAAAAGTCTACTGATTTCTTTCAAACCTATAGCATGTAGCCAATGCAATTTATTGTTGCTTATGATTGGTTTTTTTTCTTTTTGTAAATTTTTATTTCTTAATTTATTATTCTACTTAGGTATACATGACAGCAGAATGCATTTTGATTCATTGTACACAGATGGAGCACAACTTTTCATTTCTCTGGTTGTATGTGATATAGAGTCACATACTACAACTAAGGCCGTATTCTAAGTCATGTCTGTCCTTGAGCCACAAAGAAAAAAAAATGTGATATGGACTGATTAAAAAGGAAGAAGGAAGGAAGGGAGGGAGGGAGGGAGGGAGGGAGGAAGGAAGGAAGGAGGGAACTGGACACCCTTTCTACCTTTCCAGATATAGAATCTCACAAATTTTTAAGACTTGCTTGCTTTCATTTGATATATTGAGTAACTTGAAAAAAATCATATTATCAATGTTTTAAAAGCTTGATTTGTATACACATAAAGCTTATCCCTCTCAAATTGTTCTTACATCTGCAAGAGAAATACAACAACTTTCTCTTATTCCCCTGAAAACTTCCCTGACACTGTACCTTCCTAGTTCTTTCCCTCCTTTTTCAATGTAAGTTCACTCTGTTCTCACAAGAGTACCTGTTTCCCCGGCCCATTTCCCCATGGTAATCATCTTTCTCTCTTTCCTCCTTACCCTACTGATTCTGTTCCACTAACTTCTTTAAAAATGATCACATATCTCCCATTGAAAATCAAAACAAAACAACACAGAACATAACCACATACTCACGCCAAAACTCAAGTCACCCCGGCCACAAGTCTTCTATCCGTCTTCTTCCTTTTAGAACTAACTTTTAGAACACAGTCTACACTGCCTTCTTTACCCTATAATCTATAGTCCCTCCTTAACACACTTTCAATTGGCTTCCACTCTTGCATGATCACTAATATCATCTGACCCACCCCAAACACTCAGGCATTTTATCTTTCTTAATGTCTTCACAGCACTCAGAACCTTTCACCATATAATCCTTTGCTCACCAAATCTTCCCTGAAAGTCTTTCCTCCTGTGGCTTTTTGTACACCAGCCTCTTCTAGCTTCCCCTTTACCTCCTAGTCACACTTCCTGGTTGTTTTCATGGCTTGTTCCCTGACACAGTGGTTCTTTTTGTAGATTTGAGATTCAGTCAAGTGAGTTTGAGTCCCAGCTCTACCATGAAACCAGCTCCATGAACCAGCTCTTGCCTTTCAGAAGTGTTCTGTTCTCTCCTCTATAAAGCATGAATAACAATAGTAACTGACTTATTGGATACTGTTGAAATTAAATAAAATAATACACATAAATCTCTTGGCACAGTGACGGGTACATGGTATTTAATAAAAAAAAATTAGCTGTTTACATCTAATGAAATCTTTATGTTCCCCATGGCTTCACCCTTGGTCCTCTATCCTCATTCCTCACTCTGCCGAGATAGTATCAACAAAACCCAGACTGCATCTATTTCTCAGTCGTTAGTGATAATGACTCTAATGTTTATGCTTCCTGGTCTGGGAGCAGGTTATATAAAGTGAATTACTTATTGAACTTTTCTTCTTATATAACACACAGGTAAATAACAAACTACATTGACAACAATGAATATACCTTCTTGTCCTCAATCTCCTCCTTCCTGTACTCCATCCTCAATATATAGAATTGTCACCTCTCCTCTACCCCAACTATATCACAGACCTCAGAATTGGTCAGTCCTCAAATTCTAGTGATTCCATGTCTTAAATATTTCAAAATATCACTTAAATGCTTCCCATTCTCTCCATATCTATTGCCACCACCTTATTTATTCTGTATTGGCTTACAAATTTCTACCCAATAATATCTACCCCTCTAAACCACTGTCCATTGTTTCCATACTGGTATTTCTAAAAAGGCAAATTTTATCTGTTTCTCTCCATACTTAAAATTGCTCAATGATTCATGATTGATTTAGAAAAGGACAAATTCCTTGATTTATAACAGAATAGACCCACCCTTTCCTCTCCTTCAGCATTACCCACCACCACCCCATAGCACTTACTAATTGCCTCTTTCATACCACTTTCCATCACTTCTATGCCCTTTGCCTAGAAATAACTCTCAGGTATTATTTAAGATTCAATGCCCATCATCTCCTCTGGCAGTTATTATACTGAGAAAGCTAATCTCTGTGAATCAAAAGCCCATCATGCTTAATGATCACACAGTATTTTTAAGTTTTGGGACTGTACAAGAAAAAGTCAGGTTTGATTTCCAAAAGCCTAGGACAAGCTTAGCACATGAAAGATGTTCCAGAAATATATGCTGGTGAATAAATCCATAATTTTTGTAATTCTTTTTTGGAGTATGCCAGACAAGCATAATTAATCCCATTTTACAGAAGAACAAGACAAAAGATTAAAATCAATACATCTATCCTGGAAGCCCAAGAACTCAGGGGCTTAAGAAAAAATAATGCTCATTTCTTGTTTTCATTATATGTCCAACAAAGGTTAGCAGACATCTGCTCACATCAATCTTTTATATTTTGTCCAACTGAAAGGATTTACTCACTGTCATAACTCTAACTGGACATTGAAGTCGATATTTTATTCACTCAGAAGATTTAACAATAAATGCAGTGGCCATATATTGAGTTTAATAAGGTTTTCTTAACCAAAAGTTTTATCCATTTTATTTTTACTCTTTGATATTGGAAAGAAATTATCTCTCACAAGTATATAATTTTTTTGAGTCCATGGACGCTTTCTATTCCTTTTATTAAAACTTGCAATCTGACCAATTTTTATATGCCTTCATCTTTCTTGAAATACTTATCAAACAAAGCTAAACTACCAACACATATTACTAACATTTTATGTTCTACATCATCCTCTAGAGATAAAAGTAAAATAAGTACATTAACTCCATTCCAATTTATCACAGGAGACAGATTAACATCTGTCTAGCCTCTAATAATCTACCAACCAGGATTAATCCCACATTATAGGTTTTAATGCAGCAATTACCCATTTCAACATACAATTCCTGCTTATGTAAGTGTGGGATAGATTAGATACAGTAACAAATAGGCTTAAAGCTGATGCTTTAAATTTTAATCTTACATATTTATTGTGGGTCCTCTGAAAGGTAAGGTCTACTTATGAGTCCTTCGGAGACCCAATCCCTTCAAGTTTCATTTTAACACATACTTCCAAGGTTACTCTGGCAGAGGTAAGTACATAGGCAATGGAACTTTAATTCTTTTTTTAAAATATATTTTTCAGTTGTAGATGGACATAATAACTTTATTTTATTTATTTATTTTTATGTGGTACTGAGGATCTACCCCAGTGTCTCACATACATGAGGCAAGCTCTCTATCACTGGCACACAACCTCAGGCCCTAAACTTTAATACTTGGAGTTTCACTCATATTTTATTAGGCAAAGCAAATCAAGAGCCTTTCAGACTGTGATATGCCACCCTATTACATATCTAAAATAAGGAGAACCAATACATTGATAAATAGTTCTAATTACTGTGGCAGTCACATTTATTTAGTGACAGAGGTAATATAAAAACTCAGGACCTAACTCAGTTTTTTCATTATCTTAAAGTATTTATATTAAAAACTGTGCTGAAAATAATCCAAACATGGAACACAAACAATGGCAGAAGTCCTAAAATAACGTCTGTTTAACATGATATGAATTTTTTCAATGTGTTTACTTTCTAATAGGGGCTTATATTGAAGAGATGCTGAAAAGGCAAGCATATAAAACCCTGAACACAAGTAAAGTATACAAATGAAAATCTCAAAACCTTTCTTTCTGAAACTTTCTTCTATTTTCTGTCATTTCCTTTATCAAGACATAATGTTGTTATTGGTATCTACATACCCCATCTATATCTGCTTGCAAAACCTTCCCAGATGGGTCACAAGTTGTAGCAAACAAAAATATGAGACCCTAGTTAAATTTAAATCTAGATAAACAAACAATTTTTAGATAATAATGTTGTAAATATTGTATGAAACAAATGTCCCAAATAGTACATATGACATAATAAATTATTTATCAGATATTCAGATTTAACTAGGTATCCTGTATTTTATCTGGCGACCCTATCTCCAGAGCTGAGTCATCAAACAAGCTAAACTAAAATAACTTCATATAAATATTTATAACAAGAATACCAAATTTAAGCAGAAACATTTGGTCAATGTAACTTGTCAAGAGCTATGGAAAAACATGGAAAAACTTGTTATCTCAAGTATCTTTTGGAAAGATGAATAGACAGAATTCATAAGATTTTTCATGAACCCAATAAATAGATTCTAAACTTCATGGAGAAAAATAAGTGCAAAATAATATGCAAGAAAAATTTGAAAATAGCACATTATTCTGTGTTTAGAGGCTTTGAGTTCCTCTTTTCTAGTTATTCATAAAATATAGCTTCTTTTGAACTAGTCTTTTCACTGTGCTATAAAACAATAGAACTTATAAATTCTATCTGTTCCCCACTATCCAACATTCTTCTATCCCCCTTCTCATCCATCCTTCCTACCCTCTAGCAATCATTATTCTATATTCAGGTCAACATTTTTTAGTATCCATATGTTACGGAGAACACATGGGATTTGTCTTTTAATTTATTTCACTTAGCATTGTTACCTAGTTCCATCCATTTTGCTGCAAATGATAGGATAATTTTCTTTTTAATGGCTGCTTACAATTCCATTGTGTATACATACCACACTTTCTTTATCTATTCATCCATTGATGAGCATTTAGGTTGGTTCAATATCCTAGCTATTGAGAATAGTGCAACAATAAACATGGATGGACAGGTAGCTCTTTGATATAGTCATACCATCTCCTTTGGATATAGAAACAGTAGTAGGATAGCTGGATCATATGATGGATCTATTTTTTGTTTATTTTTAAGGAATCTACATAGGTTCTCTAGACTGATTATACAAATTTACATTCACACCAACAGAATACTACAAGAATATATTATATGCTTTGTTCTTTTGGTTCAAAATTGTTTGGCTATTTAGGTATTTTGAAGTTTCATATAAATTTAATTCTAGTTCTATGAATAATGCCACTGTTATTTTTATAAGGATTACACTGACTCTGTACATCATTTTGAGTAGTATGGATATTTTAACAAAATTGATTGTTCCACTCCAAGAACATAGGATATCTTTCTTTTTTTGTGTGTCTTCTCCAGATTCTCTGATAAATGTCTAACCATGTTCATTGCAGAGATCTTTCACCCCTTTGGTTAAATTTATTCCTAGATAATCTCATTGCAGTTATTATAAATGGGATTGCTTTCTTGATTTCTATTTCAATATTGGCATATAATGATGCTACTGATTTTTGAGTGTTCATTTTGTGTCTTGCAACTTTACTTAATTCATTTATTAGTTGTAATAGTTTGGGTGGAATTTTTAAATTTTTCTATATATACAATCATGTGAATTGCAAACAGTAATAATTAGACTTATTTTCCAATTTGAAAGCCCTTCATTTCTTTCTCTTGCCTAAGTGCTCTGGCTAGGACTTCCAGCACTGTGTTGAAATAAAAGTGGTAAAAGTGGGCACCCTTGTCTTGTTCCAGGTCTTAGAGGGAAAACCTTTGAGTTTTCCCTATTTGATATAATGTTAACTTATACTTATTACATATGGCCTTTATTATATTGAGGTACATTCTTCATATAACTAACTGACTCAGCATTTTTGTCATGCAGGGATGTTGAATTTTATCAAATGCTTTTTTTTTGAGTTATAACATTCAAATATGTAACACTCAAAAGTTTATGTTTTCAACAAAAAATGTGAAACATACAAATAAAATAAATGGCTTATACACAGGAAGAAGAACCATTTGATTTAGTTTCTTTTATTTATGTATTTGAATTATTTTCTTTTGTTTTAGCAGTTCTTTCTAGTTACACATGACAGTAGAGTCCATTTTGATAAAATTATGCATGCATGGAATATATCTTATTCTAATTAGGGCTCCAGTATTATGGATATATACAATGGTGGGATTCACTGTATACAGATATGTACATAGGAAAGTTATGTTAGATTCATTTCACTGTCTTTCCTATTTCTATCCCCCTCCCCTCCCTTCACTCCCCTCTGTCTAGTCCAGAATACCTCTATTCTCCCTTCTTCCACCCTGCTCTTATCGTGAATTAGCATCCAAATATCAGAGAAAACTTTTAGCCTTTGGTTCCTTGGGATTTGCTTATTTCACTTAGCATAATATCCTCCAGTTTTCATCCATATACCAGCAAATGCCATAATTTCATTCTTCTTTAAGGCTGAGCAATATTCCATTGTATATATACACCACAGTTTCTTTATCCAATCATCTGTTCAAGGGCACCTAGTTTGGTTCCATAGCTAAAGGTATGGTGAATTGTGCTGCTATAAACATTGATGTGGCTGCATCACTGTAATATGCTGATTTTAAATCCTTTGGATATATACTGAGGAGTGAGATAAATGGTTCAAATGGTGGTTCCATTCCAAGTTTTCTAAGAAATCTCCATACTGCTTTCCAGAGTGGTTGCACTAATTTGTAGTCGCACCAACAATATATGAGTATACCCTTTTCCCCACATCCTCACCAACATTTATTGTTATTTGTATTGTTGATAATTGCCATTCTGACTAGAGATAGAATCTCAGGGTAGTTTTGATTTGCATTTTTCTAATTGCCAGAGATGTTGAACATTTTTTCATATATTTGTTAACCATTCATGTTTCTTATTTTGAGAAGTGTTTGTTTAGTTCCTTTGCCCATCAAATGCCTTTTCTGAATCAGTTAAAATAACCATATAGTTTTTAATCCTTCATTCTGTTGATATAGTATATCACATTTATTAACTTGCATTTATTGAACTATCCTTGCTTGCCTGGGATGAATTCCACTTGTTCATGATAAAAAAATCTTTTTAATATGCTGCTGGATTTTATTTATTAGTATTTTGCTGAGGATTTTTTTGTTCTATTTTTTCCAAAGATATTGGCTATAGTTTTCTGTTGTTGTTGTTGTGTCCATATCAGGATAATAATGCTGGCCTCATAGAATATGTTTGGAAAGAATTTCTTCCTCTTCTATTTTTTGGAGTAACTGAAGAAATATTGATATTACTTGTTACTTAAATTTTTGGTGGAATGCAGTAGTGAAGCTATGAAGTCCTTGGCTTATATCTGATGGGAGGCTTTTTATTACTGTTTCAATCTCACTACTTGCCTTTGATCTGTCCAGGTGTTCTATGTCTTCATGATTCAGTATCAGTCTTGCTAAGGTATGTGTCTATGAAGTTGACCATTTCTTCTAGATTATCAAACTTGGTAGCATGTAATTGTTAATAACAACCTCTGGTGAACTTTTGTATTTCTGTGGCATCAGTTGTAATGTCTTCCTTTTCATTTCTGATTTTATTTTATTTGAATCTTCTTCTCTCTTTTCTTAGTCCATCCAGATAAGGGTTAGTCCTTTTTATTTTTATTTTTTAATCTTTTTAAAACCTAGTTCTTAGTTTCATTAAATTTTTAGGGGTGTTTTTCTTCCTGTCTCTATTTCATTTATGTATGTTCTCATCTTTTTTTTTAACTAATTTTGGCTTTAGATTGTTCACCTTTTCCTAATTCCTAGAGATGCTATGATAAGTTGATTATCTGAGATTTTTTTTCCACTTTTTTATGTGGGCATTGATTATTATAAGGTTTCCTCTTAGTGCTGCCTTTGCAGTATTCCATAGGTTTGGGGATGTTGTGTCTCCATTTTCATTGGTTTTTAAGAAATCTTTTAATTTCCTACTTGATTATAAAATAATAACTGGCAACTGTTCAGAGTGGTTGTCTCTGAGAGTATTTCCAGGACAGGACTCGGGCCATGGAGCAATAAACTGACACATTTGATTATGATTTTCTTATCCTGTTTGATTTTTAATCAGACATTTATTGCTTTGATACAAATATATTAAGAGGAAAAGGAATGAAAGAACAGAAAAATTGGAGTAGATTTGCATGTACTATAATCAAAAATCTCTAAAGTATAGAATTGGATAATAAATACATGTTAGAAGTGATCCCGTTTATTTTGGGATCCAAAGAAAAACAAGTAGACAAAACCCAACCATATTATAACACACATATAGGTAAACATATAAAAATACTTAAAATGCATTAAAACCATCTCAAAGTGTTCTCACAAAACCATGAACAAGTGTTACCTGTGAAGAACAGACAAATACTTAAATTTGTCAGAAATATTGTAATATTTTATAAAGGAAATAAATTTAGCTTGCAGTTAAAAACAAATGTTAATAATACTATCAGCTCATAATATACAAGTTTATAAATCCTAATTAGTATGTATGGTTTGGGTATCTCTGATCCAAATTCCTTTTTAATTTCTACAGTATTACAAAGAATATGGCTTGTAAACAAATACTACCCATTAATACTGAAGACACTTTTTTATCTTAAAAAAAATTAATAGCTCTTTCAATAGCTCTTACTATATCCTTGAATAGTTAGGGTTGCCCTCTCTAATAATGTGTGTGCTGTTTAGGGAGGCATGCACACAATTTGCTTTGCCTTAATTTGTTTATCTATTGAATCTGGTTTAATTTTAATTATTCAGTGGCCATTAGCATGCACTTTTATGTAAAGAGGAAAGGCAAGCTTAAATGTGCACTATTGGAATATCACTGTTTATTACATTTACCAGTGGGTAAAATAACTTTACCACCTTTGCAGGAGTTTAGAGATGCAAATTAAAACATTCAAGCCCCATTTGTGCTAGGATTTTTGGATAGAGGTATCATCAGCATTTCAGAAACCTAAATCAGTGGAGTGAAGTATCTAATGTCATGCTTGCAAAGTGAAGCAGGTGGTTGCCTTGAGGGCTGCCTTTTCCTGGGTATCCCAGTATGACACCTAGTTCAAATATTCAATCGTGTCATCTCTATGAGGTATTAAATTAGTCATAGAAATTCCAACAATTTGGTATGCACACAACACCAATCTAGGAACCATACATAGTTTGTAATCACTGATAATAAAAGTTATTGTTGCCAGTGGCCAAATCCTAGACTGAGATAGGTCATCTGCTAAGGTACCAAGAATCTTATCAGCCATGGGGAGGTGGAAGGACAAATTCACATAATATGTGAGAGACATTAATTTTTATGGGAAAAAAGTCAAACTCCCTGATGATGATTCTAGAAATTTGGTCATAGGGGTCAGGAAAGAAGCAGAAAAGGTGGGAATATCGTCATTCTTCCCCACTGGTCTCCTTTGCTTTAGGATTTCTAGCTGGATTTGGTTTCAGGATATGAGTGACTAGACTCACCTCTCTTCCCAGCTCCCCAGAAGCTACTCTGAAACACACTAGAAGAGGCTGATGGAGCAGTCCCTTGTTAATTCCTTCTCTTATTTGATTTTTATTTTTAAAACTTTCACAGTTCCCTTTACAGTCCCTATTCTACCACTTCTCTGAGGTCCTAGAAAATGCCACCAACTTAAACTTTGGCGAAGAAGAAAAGCAGCCAAAGAAGACTTGCTACAGAATTCTGTCTTCCCTTAACCCCAAAAAGCCTAGGTTTTACAAAGCTAGGCTTTATTCTACATCTTCATCTTCATGGAAGAAGAATCATTTCTCCTTAACAAATGTGTTCCTTTCGAATGTGTTCTGGATTTTATCCTCTGTATCCTTCTCAAGGACTTTATTCTAAACATGTTACCTTTTTTGCCTAATCTTCCAATACCCTCTCTCTACCAGCCTCTCTGTTTACTACACACCCATTTGTTCTCTTCTCCATCCCTGTTCTCCCATCTAGCTATCATCCTCTCTTGCATCCCCTCAACAGCCAGAGACAGAATCCAACACTGACTCTTCCCATCCCCTTACCTTCCATTTACTCCTCAAGGCAATCTGCTCCAACTTTATCCTTGGACTCAAATGCCTCTGCTAGAGGTCATTTCTGAAGATATGGATGGTAAGTCTAAGTGCATATATGAGTTTCTGTTTCACTAGACCTCCCTAAAACAATTGGTTCTGATGGCCTCTCTCTCTTCAAAATGATATCTTCCTGGTTTCCCTCACACCCTTCTGCTTTCTCGCCTGTCTTCTGGACACTCCTTCTTTAGGAAGCCCCATATATAGTGCACTTCTCTTCCCCACCCAAATCTGTAGCCAACCAGAAACAAACTCAGGAGCCAGACTGGAGATAGAAATATTACTTTTTCATTAATATACACTATAGAAGAATATGATTTAGATAAGCATTTCTCAACCTGAGCACCACTGACATATTGGGCAGAAATATCCTGTGTTAGAGGAATGGGAGCTGCTGTGTGCTCTGCAGATGTTTAGCATCATGCCTGGCTTCTACCTACTAGATGCCAGTAGCACTCTTTCCTTCCCCCCAGTTGTAACAACCAAACTATCTCAAGACACTGCCAAATGTCTAAGGAAGAAGGGGTGGGCAAAAATCTACTCCCACAGAGAATCACTACTTAGAGATGCAGAATCAAGAGAGTCTATTAATAGTGTACATGGAATTAACATATTTACTCACAGCTAGACAGCCTCAGGGGTCCCACAAAAGATAGGCTTATTACCATAAAGCACAAAGTAGACTGAAATGCTCACTCGGTAGAATAGAAGATCCAAATTAGTGAAAGGGAATAGGTCCTAGGTCAATTCACCTAGAAAAAATAAGTGATTGGGCAAAGGGATTTGGGGCATAAGAATAAGGGTCCTTTATTATAATCTGCCAGTTTCCTTCATGGACTCTACTTCTTCAACCTTCTTATATTCTTGTAACACTTAGACATCCATTTGTTGCCCCCTTCTCACAATCTCACTGAGTAATCTCACCCTCACCAGTGCCTTGAACTATAACCTAAATCCTAAGAAATCCAGGCTCAGCCAATCCATGTCTCCCTTGAGTTCCAATCCCATACAATCAGTTGCCAACTGAGCATCTCTCCTTGAATGTCCTTCCTAATACACATGGAAACTAAACTCATTGTTGTTCCCCAAAGAAATCTCTCTCTTATATTGGAGAATGGCAAACCCATCTGTTTAGTTCTTCAGATTTTGTGTATGGAAATCTTTGACTTAACCCTTTCCTGGCCCCCTCACACCCAATTAGTATCTATGTCTCATCAATTCTAACCTAAGTACCAACAAGATCCACCCTGTTTGCTCCAGATTGTTCATTTGCTGATGGGACACTGCTATACTATCAAATCTCATTCCTACCTTTATTACCTACCATGTCATTTCTCTGTATTTAAAGAAATAAAGAACATATGTATAATCTGTTTATTACCTTATTTAACTCCTTTAGTGGTTCTCCATTGTCCTCAGGGACTGGCCTCACTTGACCTGCCCATCCATTCTTCTCTCTGCTAATCCTATCTCATTGTCTGTTCTTCTTACAGTTTCCTAAAATGCTCCTTCATTTCTGCCCCTGGACCACACTATTCCCTGGAATACCTCTCATCTCTACAATTTACCCAACTCCTTCTTGGTCTTTAAGATACTCAAAGGAATTATCTATTCTAAAAGTTAGTTTTGAGACCTCTAGTTTTAAGTTGAATACGCCTTCTCCCTACTTTCATCATGCTGTACTTTTCTTCTTTCATATACTTTATAATCCAACTATTTCTTGTATTATTTCCTTTTTTTTTTTTTACTGTTTTAAAGATGTCAAATTTAGAGTTTCTTTCCCCAGTATAATTCTTATTACAGTACCTATCAACAAAGAAGCTCAAGGACAAAGAATAAAACCAACCTGCAGGGAATATACCATCCCAATGAATTGAGAAATTTTTACATGCTCTTATGTAAAGAATGTGTTGAGAAAAGCATAAAAATCTTAGTCATCCAAGGTTTACTCTCACAATAGAAAACCTTTTTGACTCAATAGAATTTCTCCTTTGGAAGAAGAATTTTTTTTTCTCCTTTTTTATACTAATTCCTCCCACAAAATCCTCATAAAAGTTTTATGTACTAGATTATTCCTAGGGAATTAGAGAGAAAAATTCTTTTTCCAACAAATATGAATATTAGAATTAGTGTTTAAATCAATATTCTAAAGTTAGAAGGACATAAAACAAAATTTCTAAATAGCTTTTATAAATCATATGCCAAAGTTTTCATATAATAACAATTGGTTTTCAATCACAGGACCATTAATTTAACACTATAAATTAATAATCAACAACACAAGAAAGTTGCCTGTGTTCCCAAATTTGAATATAATAAAGGTAGTATAGATAGTCTGCTATTCTTTTTAATAACAGTGCCTTCAAACACTCTTCTTATGTGTAGTGGATCCATAACTTCATGTCTTTGGCAGAGACCACCTCATGCTACAGTAGACAAATATTTCTTTCCCAGCCATCTTGGAGTGGAGCACAGACAGGCTGGTATTTTAATTAAACCAGTAAAACAAAACTGTTATTGTTTATATATGAGGTGTCCCCCAAAATCTCATGTGTGAGACAAGGCAAGAATTTTCAGAGCCACAACCTAATCAGTAGATGAACCCAATGATATGGATTAACTGGTAGTAACCTTAGGTAGGTAGTATATGGCTGGAGAAGGTATGTCATTGGGAATGTGCCTTTAGAGTATTTTGTCCCAAGTAAGCGGAGCTCTCTCTGCTTCTTTGTTGCCAGGTCCTGAGCTGTTTTCTTCTGCCATACCCTTCTGCTATGTCCTGTCTCACCTTGGGTCTAGGGCAATAAAGTTGATTATCTATGGACTTAGCGCTCTAAAACCATGAACCCCAAGTAAAATTTTCTCCTATAAAATTGTTCTTGTAAGGTCTTTTGGTCACAGCAATAAGAAGGCTGACTAAAACAAAGCACTATGTGTAACCCTTCCTAGCGTGATAGTGATACAATGCAGTTTCTAGATGTGGTGGGGGCAGCAGGAGTAGAGCTTTTGGTGACAGTACCTAGTACCTAGAATTGGGGTTATTGTCTATGCCAGCCACAACATCTGTGACCAGGCATGCAGCAATCGTTTATTCTCAGGAACAGATCTCAAGTTGATTTTAGGTATTGTTTATGGTTGCTTAGTCTTTATGCCTAATTCTCCAACCTTTCTAGAGGTACTCTGAGCTACCTAATTCCCTTTACTATGTTATTTTTCTGCTTCAAACAGCCAGAGTTAATTTTTATTGTTTGCTGCTAAGATCCCTGATACAGAAATAAATGTTTTGTATGTGTTAAATCTCTCCAAACTTTCCTCCAGTAGAATAGGGCAGGAGGAGTGAGGAGGGAAAAGAAAGAGAATAGGCCCATGCATGTTACCCAGTAAGCCAGTGTCTAGTCAAATGTTGTCTGCAGGTGATCTGCATCACAGTCATGTGGAACATGCTTGCTAAAATGTATCCCTAGCCCAGACCAATGAATCCAAATCCCTGCAGGTAACCTAAGAAACTTAATTTCCAACACGCACTCCAAGAGGTTTTATCGATAGTTAATTTGGGAGATTACTACCATAAACTAAAATCCTCAAGTATTAGGACTACTCTTCATTTATCTCTACATCTAGGAATCCTGGTCCATAATTGCTAGGAGAGAGTATTTGTGGTTATACAACAGAAAACTATTAAATATTATAAAGTCACCTGATATTTCTGTCCTTTAGTTTTCTTAGAGCACTCTTGAATTTTGACTTACTGGTCAATAGAAAACCTTAAATGTAAAGGGCCAATGTTAATTATTCCACAATATAAAAAATTAGTCAAAGTACAACATTATTGACAAGTATTTGTACAATTAACAATATACAATACTAGTTGAAGTAGGATGATTTAAATTTAAATAGATTAGATGAATAAATGTAATGATGAGATCTTAAGACTCATTCCCAAGTGCTAGGGATGTAGTTCAGTGGGAGAGCACATGACTAGAATGTACAAGATAGTAAGTTCAATCCCTAGCACCAATTAAAATAAAAAAGACTCACGTCCATTATAAGTTGATCAAAACAAAATACGTACAGAGTCTCACTTTAAGAAAAAACATAAATATTTATGTTACAAAATCTTTTCCATAATGTTTTATAGCAGCTCCATTTCAGAATTCAAAACTGAAACTTCACACTCACTCTTAGTTTTTAACAAAATATCCAAATGTTATAATATCACAATTCCTTCTTACCATTAAACCTAAAAAACATTAATCCACCTATCTTGCCAACTGCCCCATCTAAAATTTTAAAAATATTCTCATGCTAAATTGGATGTTCACAGGCAGAAGAATGAAACTCAACCTCATCCTTTTTACCAAATTCAAATATCATCTTAAACGGATTAAAGATTTAAATGTAAGACTTGTAACTATGAAGCTAGTAGAAAAGAATCTAGAGGAAATGCTTTAGGACATTGGGATAAACAAGGATATTTTTTAATAAGACCCCAAAAGCACAAGAAGAAAATAAAAAGTAAGAAGATTATATTAAA
The DNA here is from genome assembly GCA_004024805.1 of Geosciurus inauris. NCBI lineage: Eukaryota > Metazoa > Chordata > Mammalia > Rodentia > Sciuridae > Geosciurus > Geosciurus inauris. The sequence goes on from PVHX01004173.1 coordinate 102,463, forward strand.
CTAAAAACCTCTACACAGAAAAGGAAACAATCAACAGAGTGAAGAAGCAATCTACAGAATAGGAGAAAATATTTGCTAACTCTAGAACTGATGAGTGGTTAATACTCAGATTATAGAAGGAACTCAATTCAATATCAAATAAAAATGATAATAATTTAAAATGGGCAATACATATAAGTAGACATGTCCCAAAAGAAGATATACAAATAGCCAATAGGTATGTGAACAATTGCTCAGCATCACTAATCATTAGGGAATGCAAATTGAAACAACAATCAGATATCACCTCTCCCCAGTGAGAATGGCAATTATCAAAAAGTCATATGACATGACAATATGACATGTTGGCAAGGATACAGAAAAAAGGGTACACTTGCACACTGTTCGTGGGAATGTAAATTAGAATAGCCATTACGGAAAACAGCATGGATGTTTCTCAAAAAATTAAAAATAGAATTACCATATGATCCAGCAATCACACTTCTGGATATATGTCTAAAGAAAATGAAATCAGTCTATCAAAAGGACATCTACCTTCCCATGTTCATGCAGCATTATTCACAATAATCAAGAAATGGAAACAACCTGAGTGTTTGTCAGCTGATATATAGATACAGAATATGTGATATATATACATAATGGAATACTATTTAGCCCTAAAAAGAATTTCTTCCATGTGGGCCTCTCCATAGTAGTTTACTTCATCTAAAGCAACAAAAAGAAGAAACTATTGAGGGAGTTTACTACCAAGACAGAAGTTATAAATAGCATGTAATATTGTCACAAAAATGTCATTCCATCACCTTTACCACATTCTATTGTTTAAAAGCAAGTTATAGATTCTGCCCACACTTGAAGGAGGGTAATGACCCAAGGGTATGAATTCCAAGAGGTATAAGTCATCAAGACAGCTATCTTGGAGTCTATCTGCCATAGTAGTAATTAGTAAGAGGATACAATTTGTGGTAGAGATCTACAGGTTCTTTGGAGCAAGATTCTTCTTTTTATTTTACATGCTTTCAAGTAATTTACATTTAAATTTTTTAGATGCATTTCTTTTTGCTTTTAATGAATAGTTGGACACTGGTCCCATCTGAACAGGAAAAAATGAAATTAACAATTTCCCATATAGACAGAAGCCATTGTCATTCTTGGCATAAGTGAAAACATATATAAGGTACCTGTTTCTCCACATAAGAACAACCTTCTAAGAAGTGTTTGTTCAGCTCCTCAGCCCATTTATTGATTGGGTTTTTTGTTTTTGGTGTTAAGTTTTTGAGTTCTTCATATATCCTGGAGATCAATGCTCTGATGTGCATGTTGTAAAAATTTACTCCCCAAATGTAGGCTCTCTCTTCACCTCATTTATTGTTTCTTTTGCTGATAAGCAGCTTTTTAGTTTGAATTCATCTCATTTATTGATTCTTGATTTTATTTCTTGCACTTTAGGAGTCTTGTTAAAGAAGTTAGGGCCTGATCCGACATGATGGAGATTTGGGCCTATTTTTTCCTCTATTAGGTGCAGGGTCTCTGGTCTAATTCCTAGGTCCTTGATCCACTTTGAGTTGAGTTTTATGCATGGTGAGAGATAGGGGTTTAGTTTCATTTTACTGCATATGGATTTCCAGTTTTCCCAGCACCATTTATTGAAGAGGCTATCTTTTCTCCAATGTATATTTTTGGTGCCTTTGTCTAGTATGAGATAACTGTATTTGTGTGGGTTTGTCTTTGTGTCTTCTCTTCTATATCGTTGGTCTACATGCCTATCTTGGTGTCAATACCATGCCATTTTTGTTACTATAGCTTTGTAGCATAGCATAATGTGTGGTATTGTGATGCCTCCTGCTTCAATCTTCTTGCTAAGGATTGCTTTGGCTATTCTGGGTCTCTTAAGGATTGCTTTGGCTATTCTGGGTCTCTTATTCTTCCAAATGAATTTCATGATTGCCTTTTCTATTTTTCTATTTTTCTTTTCTATTATTCTACGAGTAATACTGTTGGGATTTCAATTGTATTAAATCTGTACAATGACTTAACACCAAAAATAATAATAATAATAATCCAGTCAATAAATGGACTTAGGAACTGAACAGACACTTCTCAGAAGAAGAGAAACAATCAATCAACAAATACATTTAAAAATCTTCAATATCTCTAGTAATTAGAGAAATACAAATCAAAACTACTCTAAGATTTCATTTCACACGAGTAAGAACGGCAGCTATAAAGAATACAAGCAAAGCCTGGGGATATAGCTCAGTTGGTAGAGTGCCTGCATTGCATGCATAAGGCCCCGTGTTCAATCCCCAGCACCATAAAAAAAAGAAAAATAAATAAATAAATGAAAGAATACAAACAACAATAAGTTTTTGCAAGGATGTAGGGGAAAACGCACACTCATACATTGCTGGTAGCACTGCAAATTGGTGTAACTAATCTGGAAGCAGTATGGAGAGTCCTTAGAAAACTTGGTATAAAACCAACATTTGACCCAGCTATCCCACTCCTCCTGTTTTTAAGAACTTAAAAACAGCATACTACAGTGATGCAGCCACTTCAATGTTTATAGGTGCACAATGCACAATAGCTAAACTGTGGAATTAACCAAGATGCCCTTCAATAGATAAATGGATAAAGAAACTCTGGTATATATACACAATGAACTATTACTCAGCATTAAAAGAGAATAAAATAATCGTACTTGCAGGTAAATGGATAGAGTTGGAGAATATCATACTAAGCAAAGTAAGCCAATACCAAAAACCAAAGGCCAAATGTTCTCTCTGATAAGTGGATGCTGATCCATAATGGAGGTGAGGACATGAGAAGAATGGAGGAACTTTGGGCAAAGAGGAGGGAGGGTAGGAGAATGGACATAGGGGCAGAAAAGATGGTGGAATGAGATAGACATCATTGCCCTAGGTACATGTATGAATGCATATATGGTGCCACTCTACATCATGTACAACCGGGGAAATGAAAAGTTGTGCTCCACTTGTGTACAATGAAACAAAATCCATTCTGCTGTCATGTATACCTAATTAGAATAAAGAGAGAGAGAGAGAGAGAGAGAGAGAGAGAGAGAAGAGAAGAGAAGAGAAGAGAAGAGAAGAGAAGAGAAGAGAAGAGAAGAGAAGAAAAGAAAACTGGTTTGCCAAACATAAAAACTAGTAATAATTTTACTCTTGTGGATACCATGACCTCCATAAGCAGTAATGTAAAAAAGTTTGGGTGCCAACACTTTTAACAGAACTGTACATTTTGAGGCTATCAAAATTTACCAGAAATGTGGGAAGAAAATTTTTTAAAAAGAACAATCTTCTAAAGATATAATAGGAAAATGTGGTTTGTTTATTTTAACTCAGTTATTTGGACAATAGCCTAAATTCTTTGGGGTAATTCTGATGATAAAAGCAAATCTAATGAAAATTGAAAATAATTTTATATGAAATAATTATCTTATGATTAAATATAATTCATATACTTTTGTTCATTCCACAAATATTTTGAGTGCTTTTTACATGCCTGGCATTGCCTCATTCCTCATAATGAACTAGACAAAGAAAATTCTAGTATAACTTCTCAATTTGCTCTTGGACAATAATATCAAAAAGAATGTTCTAATCTTATAAGGATAAAATGATGCTAAAAATAATTAACAAGAAACCACAGTTAAAATTGTTTTTCTTCCACAGGGTATTTCAATCTGCTACTACATCTTCATTATATTATTAGCATAGGTCAAGGACCCCAGACTTTCTTGGTTCAGCATCTTTCATGTCTTGGCATTATTTCATAGCACCCCTAGACCAAAAGAAATATCCAACCATTCCATATATTATAATTAGATCCAAACAAATTAACAAGTACCTATGTTCTAACAACTTAGGATACAACCAAAAAAGCAATACATAAACTTGAAAAAATTATAGTTTCACATTCAATATGAGGTGTGCACCTCATGGGTGCTATACAACTTCTCAAACTTCATAATCAGTTGAGACTGCTGCCCTCATTAGATGTTCCACATTGATTTCTCCAAGATGTTTGATTAGCAACCACTGATTTGAAAAAACATGATATAATTAAAAGACTGTAATGCAATCTAAATTTGAAACTGTGAACCACCTTGATCTCATAGTCCATGTAGTATCCAACAGATGTTGAGTATTGTGGTTTCCTTCAACAATTTAGAATATCCTGAGAATTTACTTAAGTGTCTTCAAGTCTCTAGGTACCTAGTTAGGAAATCTGAGGCAGAGATGTAATAAATATTTAGGAAAAAGAGAACTGTACAATCAAAACTCATATATCCATTTGCAATTTTCTAGAGAAATACTTCTACTCAAATAAAAGATAAACTAAATCAATTTGATTGCTGATAAATTAAATTCCCAAATGGGTGAAATGAGCAAATAAACAAAGAAATTAAAGTCTAAAGGTCCTGAAAAATTTATTTATTAGTGGGAGATCCATCATGTTTAGGATATTTCCTGTGTGTGTGTTATGATTTGGATCTCATGTGTCCAGAGGTGACGCTTTCAGGAAGTGACTACGTCATGAGTGCTATGACCTTATCAATAGACTAATCCATGGAGAGTCGAATGGAGTATTGGTAGATGGAACCTAGTTGAAGGGAGTCAGTCACTGAGGTCCCTGGAAGAGTTTCTTTCTTCATTTTCTTTCTCTCCCCCAGCTGACATACATTGAAACCATAAGCCCAAACAAGTCTTTTCTCCTTTAAATTGTTTGTATCAGGTATTTTGGTCACAGTAATGAGAAGCTGACTAACAGTCCCTAAAGTTTCAGTCACTTTAATAAAATGAATTTATTATATTGGTTTTATTCACAATAAAACTAAAACTATGATTATACTGGATAGTTGGGCTCTAAAGTAATCAACACAGAGAATTTGAATGAGTTACTTGACAACCAGACTTTATTAGAAGAGATGTGATGTCTACATTCTTACTCCAAGTATATACACCAGAGGGCAGAAACCTTGCTCACCCTCTAATCTTGCTGTTCATTTAGTGATGAAATTTGTTTCCCATGAAAACAAGTATGTAGCCATTAATCTCTTCTGAACACAACTGACCATTGTCCTCTTGACCTTCTTCCTTGATCTAAGGATGGAAATTTCTCCTGCCACACACCTTGGGGAAGCTACAAAAGTGCCCCTACCAGAAATTCTTGCCCATGAAGAATGAAGCCCTGTAGGGTGAGAAACAAATTGAATTCATTTAACTGAATTGCTATCTGACCAATAAGGTTCATCTCAAAGCACAAGCACAAGTTTAAAGGCAGGAATAGCATCAAGAAGATGAATTGCACTCTCAGTCTGTATAGCACAGCTAGGTGCTGACTGTGCAATTACTGGAAGGTGAAGCAGTGAGTCAACTTCTTTTTTAAATTGTCTCAGTCTCCATCTCACTTTTTTTTTTAAATAGGTTGTCTGTGTCCAAACAGTTCTATCCATCTCTGCAGTAGATTTTCTATTGTGCAATTGCATGATTAGAATAATAAATCTTTTGGTGGATGAAAAGTCTGAAGAAAAACATTCTTCACATTGACATTTCCAAAGCATTGGTGTCTGTATTATCTGTCAAATCTAAAGCCACTTCACAAAAATAAGGTAGAAGTATTTTCACACAAAATTCACAACAAATTTGTCCATATTTTTGTAGAATGTAACACAATCTGTATGTCAATCTATCACATTATGGGATCTGTCCCTGCTTCAGAATGGAATCAATACCAATTCATGATCCAAATCCTAGTTGGCAAATGTACTGGTTTCTAAGGACCTTCTTCACACATAAATACAAATCCCTGCTTTTATTTAATAATAACTTCAATGGTGCAAGCACACACACGGTCCACCTAGCCTCCAAAGAGGGAGGCTGTTTTGGTGATACTATGCATTGCTGCCTCCCCAGCATTTACTTTGCATGCCTCCTCACTTCACACAGGGGAAGTAGTCTGAAAATATACACAGATCTGGGCTCAGTTCAACTTTGGTTTGAATCCAATTCTGCTGCTCTTTAGCTATGAAAATGAACAGTCTGGTTAACACTCTGAGCATCAATCTCCTCTACCATAAAATATTTATCTCAACAATGTTACTTGTAAAGCCAGACATAGTATACCCAGTAAATGACACCTATTAATGACATTCTCAAATGGGTATTACCTATCTTGTCTGCAAGTTTAAAGAGCATGGAAACATAAGAAATTTCCCTGAACCAATCCTGATCATGAAGAGGTCTCTTCATTTAGGCATCTTGTAAGATTATAAGAAACAATCATCTAACCTGAAGTATCTATTCTATTCAAGGCAAGGTTTGGGGATAAGAAATCTTCCCTGAGTCAATAACTATGAAGTACTCAAGACAGAACCTCAGAACAAACTTAAAAGAAAAGAAAGTCAAGATCATTTGAGATCCTCACAGACCTCAAAAATTGGCAATTTCTCAAAAACTGAAACTCCATCAATCTTAAAAATGGTACCACTTTGTTAATGACAAAGTCCAATTATTCCTTGCAGATATCATAACAATGTAAGTAATATTTCCTGACTCTAACATATTAAATATGTCAACAAATTTCTAATTTCACTATTAATTTGATATGTTATTTACTGATACATGTTAATTTTATGCTTAATCTTAGATATCATCTCATTTTCCAAATATTTCAAAATAGTTTGGCTAAAAGATTTTGGTAAATAATCTACATTAAATTATGTATCATCTTTCAGAAACCTATTGTTAGTAAGGAATATTACTAATGATCTGTTAAACAATAAGAAGGTAAATATATTTCAGTTGGTCAATGTCCTAGGGTAATGTCTGTAAAGTTGTAAAATATTTAACCACAATCATGCAGAATCATGTAAAGTTGGAATTTTAAGACCTGGATTTTGCCTCATGTTAGTCCTATTCTCGTGTAATATGAGAAATGGCTAAATCTGCTAATAGGGAAATTTTCCTCACACAGCACTTGGGGGATGGGTGCGGGAATGGGGTAGGAAAGATGGTGGAATGAGAAGGACATCATTACCCTAGTTATGTGTATGATTGCACAAATGGTGTAGCTCTACATCACATACAACCAGAGAAATGAAAAGTCATTCTCCATTTGTGTACAATGAAATGAAATGCATTCTGCTGTCATATATAACTAATTAGAACAAATAAAAAAATAAATTTAAAAAAATAAGTGACATCACCATAAATTTACTCTGATGATATAATAAGTATCAGACTCGATGTTTATGAAAACAAAAATACATATGATTATATTCAGTTGTTTATCATCTTCAGAAATGGAACTTAGAAGTATGAGATATGCTTGAATGTGTTCATTTCCTCTGCTCTCCATATAATCCATCTTTAATGGAAAGAGACAGAATCTTCATCTTTTATGAAGTTACATTATTTCCTTAATCAGTACAATCTCAGCAAATGATAAAAACCAAATTAGACCACAATACAGATTGTTGTCAGCAAACGAAGTGCTCTTCAGGGCTAAGGAATTCCAGTATTAACAAGAGGACTGTTTACACTGAATAGAGGAGGCTAGGAGCATGTTCTTTTAAATGAAGTGAGACAAAAATAATATTTTAACTCAGTGCATTACCCATTGCTTCAGTGATATTATTACCAATATTGGCTATCCTGCCTGCCAACCTCAAAGCATTCTGCCACGCCCGCATGGCCAGGCCTACAGGCACAAAGCCCACCTTCTCTATTTATTTTACCTTTCTTAGGTATTCTGTTTTACTTCAAATTATATCAAGACTAAAACCCCAGTAAATAGTGACATTTCTTTTCTGACACTTTGAAGCACAATGGATCTGTTATAGGTGCTAACCTTACATTAACACCATATACTTGGTCCCTAGAGGAGTTCCTAATTGATTCATTTGATTTCAGTTTAGAAAGGTTAGGACATTTTATCCTACAAATTCAAGTAGAGACAGACTTCTGAATTAAAGGAGACTGCTCTTTTAATACTATCTCATTTCTAACAGAAAACCATTTGTATATAAGCCCATAAAGTTTGAAAAAACTAGGCTGGGATTGTGGCTCAGTGGTAGAGCACTTGTCTAGCATGTGTGAGGCACTGAGTTCAATTCTCAGCACCACATTAAGTAAATAAATAAATTAAATTAAACAAAGATACTGTGTCTAAACACAACTAAAAATATTTTTTAAAAAGTTTGAGAAAACAATACTTCAAAATCTTAATAATTACTCACTTAGAAAGGAACCAGATATTTTCCCTTAGTTTTGTTTTTCTCTATTTCCTACTTACACTACAATGAATATATATAAGTACTACTCAAAACCCTTTAAAAAGTAAGAGTGCTATGCAGAAAATTAATGTAGCTTATATAAAAACAAAAGAAGGAATTTTCCTATCACCACCCTCAATACCTAATTATAAAACAAGGTACTCATCTGCTAAACATTATTACAAGTTCAATCAAATTCATTTCCAGATGTTCATTTTAAATGCTATCAAAGATCATGCAGCTTTCTAAAAAGTCTTTTCTTTTAAAAGTCCACAAAGAATTATTATATGATTTGGAATTATCTCTTTATTAATAAGAAAACATGAAGTAAAGCAGTTTTTATGAAACTAATACAAGATTTCTCCTTACCCAGACTGTTGAAGAGTCAGAAGGGTCAGACACAATTATAACTAGAAATGGACCAGATGTGATATCTAAGTTGGAGAGCTGAGATGGCTGAAATTCATAATATTGCAGCTTTCAAATATTTATGAGTGTCTGTAGAAAAAGCAATAACATTAGATATGATGGACTTTGAAGGAAGGGTTTTTGAAGAAAAGTAAAATTTATAATAGAAAATTGAATGAAGCTTAATAGAATAGCCAAACTTGTAATGGGCAATTGAGATGGGATAAGTGAAGTGAAAAAATTAAAATTATTTCTTATAAAACTGAAAATACAAAAAAATATGCACTCTGACTAGTATAATGCGGAGGACACATAAATATTGAATCGTGCTACTTATTAATAATACATTTAAAACATCTTAAGATCCCTAAAAGAAGCTTGTGAAGAAGAAAAGGCAACTTATCCAGAGACACTGGAATATCCTCTAAAGAAATCAAAAGGTAGAATCATGACCAAACTTTTTATAAAGAAACATCTTGCCTATATAGTGCATAAGGTGGAAAAATATGAGAATCACTGCTCCCTCTGATTCGCTTCTCTTTTTTGCATAAATTGGATCTAAGTTTACATGTCATGCTCTTCTCAAGACATTCAGTTTGAAATGTGCATAAGAAAACAACTGCAACCTTCCGAAGAAACTACATAAGACATTTCCAATTCACACGTAACTCATAGAAATTATTCCTTCTCCCTCCACTAAGCCAAGCAAAAAGTACCAGAGTACAGAGTTTAAATTTATATAGATTCTAATGAGGAGAGGGAGTTTAAAAGCTTGTAATCAATTTCAAGACAAAAGTGAGATGTTAAGGAATACCAGGGCTCTTGGAATGCCCACCTAAAGTGCTAGCATCATGTACCAAAGTGTCAGAAAAACAAGCATTTTGTCAGAAACATGAAAATGATTTTGGACAACAAGGTTCTATTTCTTCAAGGAAAATAAAAACAAAGGATTTCAATTACTACCTTAACAAATCTATTACTGCCATATTCAAATAGCCGGAAGCCCATCTTCTCCCACACACAGCTATTTCTTCCACCCAGATTCTGTGTTCCTCACAGGGTCTAAACTGTGACACCCCCTATATATTGTTGTATCTTCCCACATTGCAATTTTTTTCTTAATTTTCATTTTGTTCTATCAGGAATAGAATGAGAATTTATGTTCAGGAAGTTCCTGGCACTATACTCAATGTTTTATGTATACTTTATTATCTAACTTATTGATTTAAATTTCCAGTCAATAGATTCACATTTGAGTTATCAAACATTCTTTTTGCAAAAATGCAAACCCTTCTGAAAAACTTGAACCTCTATCCCTAGATAGTAACTTGTAATCACACTGACCTGTAAGGAAAGTTTGTAAACAGACAAGAAAGAGGGTAGGAAATGAGGAAGGCTATTCTGGACCAATGGTGCAGGGAGGCACCTCAATAGAAAGACCCTGGAAGGAGCACATGGCCTCAGGTGTATCAAGATCAGGGTGCCTAGGGAAAGCTATAGTTAAGCATTAACTATAACTATAACTATAACTACCCCTGAGAGAGGGGTGCAGAAGGTAGAACATTTGAAAGAATTTTTGTTTCAAAAATGTCCTAGGGACCTGAGGGAGAATCAGGAAAAGATCACGTCTCTTCTCTTTCTTCTGCTACCAAACTAAAAACAAAACAATAACAAACTAATACCATCAATGAAGTGGATGTTGCATGAATACTTTAAGGCTGACCAGGGACTCCCTTGATTTGTCATCTTACATGTAGCTATACTTCTTAATTCCACATATCTATCTGGCTTCTAGATGAATTTTTAGAATATGATCCACTTGTAATTTTCTAACTACTTTTTAAAACTATATAGATAACCACTTATCCACAAACATAAGACTCAGGGTCCTGGGAATTTCTATAGTAGAAAATTAATGAATAAAAGGTGTTTGGGGATATAAAGGTAAAAAAAGATCACAAATAAAATTATAAAAACCTTCACATGACTTTTTTCCATTCTCTGAAATAAAACAATACTCCCATCCAACTAAATAGGTTTATATACATCTTAAAATAGGAACAATGGGGACTGCATAATAAACTTCCATTTATCATTTTTGTATATCCAGAAACTACCAGGATTTTCTTTTTACATTTTAATCATGTTTGCAATCAGTTCAGTTTCATTAAATATACTATCCCCTTCTTTCTGCTCCCACTTCTCTATCCAAAGCCCAGTGCTTTTTAGATTTGATTATTTAAAAGCATCAGCTCAACCTGTCATTTTTTTTCAGTGAAGTTCTCTTCTGGCAGCTACAAGATCACAGCTTTGAGGTTTGGATTCTGTTCCCTCCTTTCAGCATTTTTCTCTCTTTAAGGTTTACAAAAACCTTACATTTGCTCTGCCAGACAATTACTTCCTTTTGCTCTTCCAAAGCATCTTTTTTAAATTATCATTAGTATATATTAAAACTGAGAATCTCAAAACTGCCAAAAAGATATTTAGAAACAAAGCCATATATCTTAAAAAGCCAATGAAGGGAAATGAGAGATTAGGGAAGAATATGTATAAAACCATATCCCTACATGAATATTCATCAAAACCATTTATGTCAATGAAATTTTTAAGTATTGATCTATATAAAATGATTTTATCATAATAATAGATGCATTACCAGTTCTCCATGTATATGCATGCGCGCACACACACACACACACACACAGGACACTGTCCTTGTGCTTTAAGAAATGCAGATGAAGGAGCTTGGATTGTAGCTCAGTGGTAGAGCGCTTGCCTCGCATGCATGAGGCCCTGGGTTCAATCCTCAGCACCACATACAAACAATAAAATAAAGACATTGTGTGCATCTATAACTAAAAAAATATTTAAAAAAAAAAGAAATGCAGATGAAGAGGGAGCAGAGTGTTTGAGGAGCCCTCTTCAGCATGAATCGAAGACGGGTCTCAGGAGAAAAGCTACAGAGACGTTTCCCTGGGGAATGATCTTAGTAGCCCAGAGGCTCAGCTCCTGGAAAAAAAAAAATTCTAAAAAATGGCAGAAGGTAGAGAAAAGAGAACAATTAATTAAAGTGTTGTCTTTTCCACAAGAGGATATTTTTAAGACAGATACTGCCTAAGTGGAAATAGGCTTCTGGACCTGTTTTTCTAGTAGAAATGTATCGCTTTAATAAAGGGGGAGGGGAAGGAGCCACGTGGCTTCTCGACGAGTTGGAGTCCAGAGAGACGGAGAAAGAAGGGGTCCTCGGGTTAGATGATATGGAGTCTCTCTGGATGGTGGTGATGATCCACGGAGCCAAATTCCCCAGGCCCTGGGGTGCAGGTAAAAATCTGCTCTGCCCCAGTGAGAGGCAGAGACACCCAGGACAAGAAGCAGGGACACCCTGGGCGAAGAGCAGAAAACACCATTTATTCCAGAAACTACAGAAGCTTATATGCACTCTTGGACCAATAGGATCCAAAGGTCGAAAAACAAAGGGGTGCTCTTTGGCAAGAGCACAGTCTATTAGCATAGAATGGGGAAGGATGGAAGGGAGGGGTGGGAAAGTATGGAGAGTGCTTCTACAGAAATGAGCATGTATTAATTGATAAATATGAACTAGAAAAGTCCGTAATAAGGAGACTATCTCCATAGAACCAGATATTTGTAAAGGTGCATGTATGGATATAGATACCTCTATCTACATGGATATAGATAAACATGTATAACACATTTACATAGACATACACAATACATTTCACCCTGTCCACTATCATTCTATCTTTATTTTGCTTTTCTTTTACTTCACAACACCTATTTACCACATTAAAATCATGTGTATGTGTGAGGCTAATGTTCTTGGTTTGTTTTTCTGTTTATCACTATCAGTAAAGAATAAGCTCCCACAGGGCAGAAATTTTGCCCTATTCTCTATTGCTAGCACCTAAAATGCTGTTTAGTCCAAATAAAATTCTCAATAAATTCATCAAACAAATATCCCAATCTACTTTAGCCTCTTGCATGGGCTATTGGAACAACATCCCAGCTTGTTTTCTGTGTGGCAGAGAAAAGAAGACTCCATTTTCCCATTTCCTTGAAGAAACTTTATGCAGGAGCCATTGGCTAAATTCTGGCCAGTGGTAGGTATGTTACCATTTGTTACCCTTTCCAGGACCCTGCTGATTCTCCCTTCAATCTCTTTCCCATTCTGTGCCAACTTGAAGGCCATGTGTTGAATGAAAATGATGGTAAACCTTTCCCAACCAGCACTGGCTTGTGAAGTGAGCTGCATTGTTGTACTAAACGGCCATGATTGGGGGCTGCTTGTTACAACAGTTAGCTTGTTCTAAGACTCTTTTCTTGGTGTCCTATAATCTGTCCATATAGAGCAACCAAAGTGAACATCTTCAAACAAAAATCAGACACGTCACTTTCCAATAGCTTACCATCACAATTAAAATTGGATTTCCTTCCAGGCCTTTAAGACAACTCTTAACACATGCCTCTCTCCATTTTGTGCACTATACCCAACCTGTGTGATCCCACATCAAGACTGTTGTACTAGCTCTTATCCAGGTCTTGAATCAAACTGGCCCACAATGAGTCCTACCCTCTTTCCTTTATTCTTGCTCTATTACCTATTGTCCATACTCATCTATCTCTATCATATTACCTCATTCTGTGCTTTAAGTTTCTCATAATGTTCATCCCTACCTGCAATGATTACTTATTGATTATTCCTGAACTCAAAGCTAGGCCCCATAATAGTGGTGATCTTGAGTGAATCACCCACCCATTTTCCCAACACCTAGAATGGTGCCTACACCATCATGAATACATAAATAACAAATCAGTCTATGAATATGTTCATCTAAATATAGATAGATATAGATATAAAACTGGAAAAAAAAACTCAAAAATAATTCAAGTATGATTTTCATTTATCGTTGTTTCCCAACTTTCTGAATTTTCTGCACTGAGCATTAAATGCTTTTAAAATCATTTAGAAGATTTTATTTGTAAAAACAATTTATACCTTATGTAATAATTTTCATGCATGAAGTAGTTATGTTCAAAGAGTAAAAGGAAAAGAGAACTTGAAATTAGGAAAACTATTGGTTTCCTCTTAGCAAGGTCGCCTTATATTGCAGAATTTCCTATTGAATCTCAAAAGTTATTTTAAATTTTAAATTTTTAAATTTAAATTTTAAATTTTTAAATTTTCAAAAAAATTAAATTGAGTTATAAGTGATAAGTAGACATGAACTTCAGGTATCAGTGAGACAGAGTGGAAAATTGGGGTTCAGTTAAACTAAGAAGGACAAGGGACAGCTCTGAATCCAGGTACATAACTTTTATAACCTACTAAATTATAAAGTATAGCTTTTTACAATTAAAGTTCTTTGAATTCTGGAAAAGCAATGAGCCTGTTTCTGTTACTTGAAACCAGATCCACAAATATTCTTCACCGCAATTCCTGGAGGCCTTTAGCCCATGTAACCAAGATCTTTAGATTTTTTTTAAAACAAAATTTATAGTTTTTATTCTAAATGTTAGTAAAAGATACATTAATATAAAGTGCTGATGAAGGAACTTAACCTAAAATAATATATATTTCAATATATGTGAATGCCTGTGCAATCTACTGGAAGACATAATGAAGTACTCTCAGATGTTCAAACCTGCTTACTTTAATCAGTAAGTCTAAACTTAAAAGAATAAATGAAAAGCTATTCTGTACATTGAAGAATAGGAAAATAAAAAACAAAGGTATCAGCAAAATGAGAATAAAATTCAGTAACAGAATAAGTCATAACAGACTAGCCTTGTTTGTATATGATAAAAGAAAGGACAAAATAGCCTTCATTGAAATAGAAATAATATTCCCAACAAATTATAGATTAACAGAGGAGAGAATAGGAGAGTTTGATATTCTTTCAGAGAAACCATAAGGCCTACAAGAATGCACTTGAAGTTTGTAAAATCTAAGTGGGGTATAGGATTATTCTTTAATGTGAAGTATCCCATACATGGCAAGAAATTCAGCATCCATAGCTCCTGTATATGAGATGCCAGTGCACTCCTGACCTAGTGACAATCTCAAACTCCATCAGATCAAATCTTCCCTTTTTATAACAAGTATTTTCTAATTGTCCAATTGCTCTCCTGGAACAAACATTATATGTCATATACTATCTCTGACACCTATGAATTTTTAAAATTTAATATTATATCTATGTATTGGGTCTAATATAAAGGAGAAACAACAGGAAAGTAATTTATAATAAATTATTACATATTTCTGTAGACAAATACTTGAATAGCGCTATGATGGAAGCCATCCGGATCTAATCTGATATTTACTCCTGTTACTACTAAGTAAATTTGAACTGAAGAAGTCACTTATAAGAGGGATACAGGAAAATAAAAGAGCAAGGATAAGGGTATACACTCAAAAACTTGTATCAGGGTAAGTCATAACAGAATATACTTAATTACATACAATGAAAGAGCAAAATGATCTTAATTATCAGGCCAAGACAAATTACTGGTTGTCAAAGTAGAAAACACGAACAGTATGGTTTTCTTACAGACCAGCTATGCAACCTATATAAAAATGTCTGGTAGAACTTTTGAAAGTTGTACAGAAGAGTAGGGGATTGTGTGGAACCATCCCACACCTTACTGTCCATCTGTCATCCTTGGATCCACATACCATGTGCTAGCAGCAACTCCCATTATTCTGACAAACTTAAACACTCCCACAAACAGGGTTCCCAACAGCCTTGGTGAGAACCACTGACTTGCTTAATGTCGACCATGATTAAGCAGAATTACTTATTTCCTTAAGGCTTCTGTAGCCTGCCTCAAATTCCACCCCAATTTCTACCTCTTTCTCACTCTGGCTTCCTTGACACACAGTATATCTTACCTACTACAATGGACTGAATTGTAAAGAGTTTTTCAAAGTCTTATCACTAATTAGAATGGAAGCTCCATGAGGAAAAAACACTGTTTTGTTCACTGTGCCACATCCAGTGCCTAACACAGTGCTTCACGTTATCGCATGTGTTTGATAAATTTTCTTGCATTAATTAAATTCAGATTATTTACTTCAACAGCACAGTTGTATTTCTTCTTATTCTTTAAGCCAAATTTAGACTATCTGACTAAAACAAATAAATACTTAAAGTGATGCCAGAACAGAGAAAAACAAAAGAAAAAAGATTAATCACCTAGAAAAAAATTGAAGTAGAACACTGAGATAGCAAGTAACTTGCAAAAAACATGTAGCTATAAAGAAAATGTGAGGTACAAAGTTTCTAAAATGTTCATGGATTTTGCAGATTTGTTTTCATCTATTTTGCAAAAATTAAAAATTCATGAAAACATTGTCAACCAAGAAGATAATTATAATTCATTCTAAATTATTTAGAACCAAAGAGAACAAAGATTAGTCCTCTTAAAACTTGAAAAATTTTGAAGAAAATTCCAAAAATATAGTTTAAGAAAAAATATTAAATGCCTTAGATAAGTTGCAAGTTAATAATTTAAGTATGCAAGCTACACCTACCTTCTGGCCACTGGTGACATGATAGGCGTGGGTGGTAGTGACCAGACTACAATCCATCATTATCAAGTCCATATATTATCTTCAAAGCCCATATTTTATGCAGATTTCCTGACTTTACCTAATATTTCTTCTCTATTCCAGGATTCTTTCCAGGGTACCACTTTGCATTTAGTCACATGCCTCCTAGACTCATTTAAACTGGGACAGTTTCTCAGATTTTCCTTTTCTAATGACCTTGACAGTTTTGAGGAACACTAATGAATATTTTGTGGCTCTTTTAGATTTATCTGATGTTTTTATTATGATTAGATAGGATACGCATTTGGGGAAGGAAGACAACAGAGGTAAAAGGACATGTATATCACTTGGTATCAAGCATGCATACTATAAACATGATTTGTGACTATTGGTCTTGACCTTGATCACCTAAGTTTGAATTTCTCATGTTTCTCCATGGTGAAGTTACTCTTCCTCCTCCACCCTCTTTCCTTAGTTTGCTTTTGGGAAGGAAGTCACTAAACAGAGTCCACATTTATAGGGTGAGGAGTTATTCCACATCCTTAAGTATAGGGTTTTCTACATGAATTATTTGCAATTGTTCCTTATAGGATATTTGTTAATTCTCCCTGATTAATTTATGTTTCAACCATTTGCTTATGTTAGTAAGGACTCATTTATAATTATTTATTACTTTGAAATATAATCCAATGTTACTTTATTGTTCAATTGGTCCAGCTTTGACCATTGCAAACTCTTTCAGTAGGCTCTTTGACCTTTTGACGTGGTTCCATCAGTATGGTTCTTTTTCCATCAGTCTTTTTCTTTATATGCTAGATATCTTTCTGACACTGTGATAAAACAGCTGAGAAAAACAATTTAAGGAGTAACAATGTATTCTGGCTCACAGTTTCAGAGGTTTCAGTCAATTGTCAATTGGCCCTATCACTGTGGGCTTGTGGCGAGGCAGAACATCATGGTAAGGAGTGCAGGATGAAGTAAAGCTGCTCACCTGTTGGTGGTCAGAGGGGAGAGAGAGAGAGAAAGAGAGAGAGAGAGAAAAAAGGGACCAGGAATGTGAAATACTGTTTAAGGACATATCTGTGCTGACCTACTTCCTTCAAATAGACCCCACTTCCTAAAGTTTCCACCACCTCTCAAAAATGCCATCAAATTATGAATCCATCAACCCAGTGCATGAATCCATCAACCCAGTGCATGAATCCACTGATGAGGTTAGTGCCCTCATTATCCAATCACTTCCCAAAAGCTCCACCTCTAAACATTGCTACACTGGCAACCAAGCCTTCAACTCAAGAGCCTTTAAGGAACATTCCAGATCCAAATGGTAACAGTTTGTTTAACTTTGTTTTGTTTTGCTCTTTGAGTATTTCTTACTTTCTGGTACTATGAGCTACACAGGCTCATCTTATTTGTTCCCTTTCTTGCCCCAGAATCAGCCACTTCTCCAAGAAATCCTGGTTCTTTTAATTGGAAATGGTATAAGAAACTAGCATCTAAATGCTGAGTGTGCTCCTTATTACTAGGATGTCATTGCTTATAGGACCTCTTAGCTGACACTGCAAGGAAATATATGTGCACATACTAAATTTTGCATATGCATGTATGTATAAATATGTGTCCATATGCATCCATGTCAAGCAAATCATGAGTTTATTTTAATGTCTCTAATTCATTACCACATCCTCCATTCTTGCTTTCTCTCATTGCTTGGTCTACTGCCTGTTACTCCACCAAGCACTTACTAAAGTGTTCAATGTCAATGTATATGTATAGTCATTTTATAATTGTTAACTTTGTACCCAAAATGCATTATTCAAAGAGCTATAACATAGATAAAAGCCAATAGTTAAAAGTTGAAATGACCAATGAATGCATTAGTTAGTATTCTGTTTACACTTTTATCATTAAACTTAATAATATAAGTAACACTTCTATACTTCTGATTTAATCCTCAGTGGTCATCAAATTAAATGAATGTGCTCCAATTTTACTTGGCAGCCAGGACCCAGAATCATTCAGTATTTTCACACAAGGATGATTATTATAACCACTGCAGAGCATCTTGTTTAAAGTAAAAAACTGATGTCTTCAACAATAGCTGTGGAGATAGCTATTCTTCCCAGTTTAAAGCATTAGCTTCAGATACTTAGAAAAGGATAAGGAAGTATGATATTTCTGTGTGCCTCAACCATTTTTTCTGCCACTGTACTGAAATCATTTCAAACTTTTAAAAATAAACCTTTGGGAAAAATTGGTCTTTTGCACAACTGTAGTCTCAATGCCACTGTATAAAGCGAACCTCTTTAAAAACAGAAATACCCGTTCACTGATTCCATTCTGTTGCCCAGATGCCATTCACATGCAATATGTTTATTATGTACAATCCTCCCCCAGACCTACAGGGTAAATCATACCATCCCTATTTTAAAGATGAGGAAAATGAAGCTCGGAGAAATTAAATAATTCATCCGAAGTTGAACAGCCACTAAAAAGCCAAACAATGATCTCTGATTCCAAAAACTCCACTTTCTATACTTTGGCATGCATAGCGCTGCAAGTGTCCGAACTCCTATTTGCACAAGAGACAAATTTAGAATGAAAAATAAATAAATAACACCTTCACTCTTTCCCTAATTTCACTTAGGATTTTATGGAAGGAGTAAGCCCAGGTCTCGAAAGGAAAGTAGTTCTAACAAATGGCTTTCGCAAAATCAGCAAGCATATCAGTATTCATTTAGGTCACCTCTAATTCAAAATGAGAAATAAATCTGACAAGACAAAACACTGTTTCCCACTAAAAGTAGAGAATTTTTAATTCATTAACACTTTCTTCGGTGTTGCTTTACGAAAAACCCTACAAGGGAATGTGAATAGATGAAGGATAATTTCCACATTAAAAACAGTATAAATAATTCAAAGAGGTTTTTTTAATTACTACTTGTTTACAGAGCAAGCTAATTTTAATTTCCTTGCTTTCTTGTCCCTTGACAAATGGTTTGTGATTTGTTTGGGCCAAAGCAAAATATAAAGTATTTCAATAAATTAAAATTACTTCATATATTTAGTTGAACTGAGCTCATTGTGTTCAAAATTGGGGAGGAAGAAAGGAAAAAATGCATCAACTATAAAAATGAACTCTTCTTCAAATTAACTCCAAAGGCTTTTTGAGTGTGATTTAATGAATAGAGAATTTGATAATAAATTGGCTTTAATAGTACAACTCTATCATTTTCTTGGTATGAGGAAGAAAAATAAAAAAGAGATGCAATTGTGAACAAAGATTGCCTCAATGCAGACAGTGCCAGGTATCTGTTTAGGAGCCAACTGCTGTTCATACCTATAACCAGCTTAGCCAAATAAACTTACAGTCTTGGGCCTTTTTTGACTATGTTAATCATAACTAAATCTACTATTTAAAATGGCTAATCCAGGGTGAGAAAGAAGCATTTTTATGCTTATGTGAATAAGCCACATGGAAAATTGGGTAATTATAAAAGACCACATGAAAGGAAGCCAAAATAGAGGATTCAGGGGCCTTATGAACTCAGATCCGGAATTCCCGTAATATTTACAGAGCTCAGCCTCTTCTCTGATTACACTGGACTCTGAGGTGAGTAAGTGGCAGCAGAATTTTAATTATTCACTGTAGACAGTTAAGGGGAAGACTGACTACCTGAAAGAATAATGGTAGAAAGCATGGGTAGAAAAGATGTAAATTGTGTAAATTTTTTAAAACTTCCAGATCTAAAGATAATTAATCATATTTACAAACATCTATAGCCTTACCAGTTTAAACACAAACCAAAAAGAAACAAAAATAGCACTCATTATTACTGAGCAGTGAATACTAGTGTTGACATTTTTTCATTTACTATTTACAAATTTTTTTAATGATTAAACATAGCCTAGAATACTGTTGTCCAATAGTACTTTCTGCAATGAGAGAAACATCTGATATCTCTGTCTAATAAGATAGCCACCAGCCCCATGAGGCCAAGCCCTACAAAGATAGCAATTGAAATTCAGGAATTAAATTTCTATATTAATTCATTCATTTATTTTTTAAATCTTCATTGGTACATTGTAAGTACACTCAATAATGAGATTCACAGTGACATATTTGTACATGCACACAATTTGATCAATTTCACTCTCCTTTCTGTCTTTCCTTTCTCCCCAGTTCCCTTTGTCTACTCTACAGGTCTCCCTTCCATTTTCATGAGTTCCCTTTTCACCCCTTTCCACTATCTAACCTCTACATATGAGAAAAATACATGCCCCATGACTTTGAGTTTGGCTTGTTTTACATAGGAGAATGGTCTCCACCCGTTTTCCTGCAAATGACATGATTTCATTCTTTATGGCTGAAAAAAAAACTATTGTGAATATATACCATGTTTTTTTTAACCTTTTATCCATTGATAGACACCTAGGCAGAGTCCACAATTTGGAGAGTGTGAATTGTGCCACTGTAAACAGGTATGTATTTATCACTACAGTATGCTGACTCTAATTCTTTTGGATAAATACCAGGGAGTGGTATAGCTGGGTCACACAAAGTTCTATTCCTAGTCTGTTCAGCACCTTCCATGATGATTTCCTTAGTGGTTATACTAAACAATCCCATCAACAATGTATGTGTTGTTTTCCCCATCATCTTCACCAGCATCTATTATTTGTATTCTTAATGATTGCCATTCTGACTCAAATGAGATAAAATCTATGTAGTTTTTTATTTGCCTTCTCCTGACAAAGATGTTGAATATTTTTTCATATATTTGATAGCCATTTGTATTTCTTCCTTAGAAAGGTGTCTGTTTAGTTCATTTGCCCATTTGTCATCGATTGTTTGTTTTTCTGGTATAAGATTTTTAGTTCTTTGTATGTTCTGGATGTGCATCCTCTGTTAAAAGAGTATCTGGCAAAGATTTTCTCCCATTCTGCAAGCTCTCTTTCTACACTATTATTTTCTTCGCTATGCAGAAGCTTTATAATTTGAAGCCATTCCATTTATTAATTCTTGGTAATTTTTATGAGGTTTAAGAGTCTTATTGAGGACATCTTAAATTATTCCCCTAGTTTTCTTCTAGTAGTTATGTTTCTGGTCTAATTCCAAGGTTTTAGATTCATTGAGTAGACTTTTATGCATAGTGATAGATAGAGATCTAGTTTTATTCTTCTACATATGAATAGCCAATTTCCCCAACACCACTTAATAAAAAGGCCATCTTTGCTCCAACATAGGTTTTGGCACCTTTGTCAAGGATCAGATTACTGTATCTAAAGTTTGTCTTGGTGTCTTCTAGTCTATTCCATTGATCTTTCTGGTTTTCTCCTTTGTTTGTTTGTTTGGGTAGTGGGTATTGAACCTAGGGGCACTTAACCACTAAGCCACATCCCCAGCCCTGTTTTATTTTTCATTTAGAGACAAGGTCTCAATAAGTTGTTTAGGGACTGCATTGATTCTGTAGCTCATTTTTGATAATATAGCCATTTAAAATGTTAATTTTGCCTATCCATAAACATGGGAGGTCTTGCAAGCTTCTAGTTTATTCTTTAATTTCTTACTAAAGTGTTCTATAATTTTTATTGTAGAGGTCTTTCACCTCCTGGTTAGATTTATTTCTAGATATTTTGTTTTTTTAAGGCTATTGGCATTGATTGTTTTACTTATTTCCTTTTCAGTAGATTAATTATTGGTGTATAGAAAAGCTATTGATGTTTATATATTGATTTTCTATCCTGCTACTTTGCTTAATTGGTCTAATTCAAAGATGTAGAAGTCTTCTGGTGGAACTATTGGGCTCTTCTAAGTTTAGAATTATACTATCTGTAAAAAATGATAATTTAACTTCTTCATTTCCTACTTATGTTCCTTCTATTTCCTTCTCACGATTAAGTGCTCCAGTTAAAATATCAAGCACCATATTGAATTGGAATGATGAAAGTGAACATCTTGTTTGTTCCTGATTTAGAGGAAATGCTTTCAGTGTATCCCCATTCAGTATGACGTTGGCTTTAGGTTTCTCATATATAGCATTTATTATGTTGATCTAAGATTCTTCTATCCCTAGTTTGTTCAGTGTTTTGATCATTAATTGGTGCTGAATTTTGTTGAAGACTTTTTTGATACAAAATATGTGGTGACTGCATATTTTTGTCCTTAGTATTATTTATGTGGAAAATTAATATGTATTGATTCGCATATATTTAGCCATCCTTCCATCCCTGTATTGAATCAACTTTATTCACCAGCATGAAAGTAAGTCCTGGCACTTTCCAGTAGATTTAATGAAAATATTAAAGGGGCAACAGCTTAAAAGGACTCTGTTTGAACTTTGAATGGTAGACTAGAAATAACTTTGGTTTTCAATTTTTGTTCTCTTTTTCTTTGTTTTTTTATTTACTTTTTTGTCTTGTTCTTGGTATATTTTCTTTGGAATAGGCAAAATCCAACAGTCACACAGACCTTACTTTTCCCTGGATCATTAGATGTCCAATGTATGAATTAATCCAGGCACAGGAGTGAGACTGTAGCATTGATTTAGGAGAAGCTATGGATTATGACAGGAGCCATGGCTGCCAGTCTATGAAACTGCAGAGAGGAGAAAAGCAAAAGCCCCTTTCATTTTGAAATTAACATTCTGGAGTCTGTTATTCATGGCTGACAGGGTGTAGAACTGGGATGGATCAGAGTCAGGTCATAAGCATTGACTCTGCAATATTCTACCATGAGACCCATGCCACCTCCCCCACACCCACAAGGGCCTATAGGAGAGGTTGACATGTCCCACATACCTTTTCCCCAGCATACAGACTTAGGTTCCAAAGGCTGTGCAGATGGATGTGCCAGCAGCCCTGCCAAACTTACATCCCTGTCCCCAGTCATCGTAACAAAATCACTTGAAGGATGAACTCTGCTCTGAAATGCACACTACCCCAATTACTGCTGCCAGGCAAGTCAAGAATGGAGGTTAGCTCCCCTAACAAGTTTGGTTTGTTTTGTCCGAGCTGAGAACAAACAACATGACATTCGTGTCACACAAATTTCCTCTTAGTTGGATGATTATAAAATCAAAATCCCAGAAAGAAGTGTCTCTAGTTTAAAAACATTAGCAAGAAAAAAACTATTTTTTTAGTGTAGTTGCATTAGCTGTTTGATGTAAACTGATTCTAGCCTCTTTCTACATTTTGTTACTTCAGAATTCTGATTTTATATACTTTGTCAATTAGACCTAATTGATATCTCTTTTCTTCTTTCTCATCTCATTACTTCTCCTCTCATTCATCCTTCTTCCTCTTATTTATTCTTCTGTCTCCCTGCTCTCTCTCACCTTTCTCCTTTCTTTTTTCCTTTGTATCTATTTTCTTTATCTATTTTCAATCATTTCTTCCAAATCAATTTAATGTTCTACCACTAATGCTTAATCTTTCAGCCTATTCTATGTTATTTCTCACTTTTTTTGCAGACATCATTAGTAATAACTTGTTAAGTATATGCTGATATATAGTTTTCTCTAAAATTGCCACTGTTACCAGCAGTACTCTCTCAGCCCAAAGTGATACTGATGATTGAACTTTCACTGATTGAATATGTTGAAAAGCTATACAGCCAGTTCAGAGCTTACTATAAGTAGATAACTACTCATTAAAGGGCCCTCATATAAAAGAAGAGAAATCCATCTTAATGTACAAATATAGGACTTCATAAAACATAACAGGTCAACAAAATGCCCCAAAAGTTTGTAATCCTCAATAACTGAACCCACAGATATCATAGTGGATAAAAGCTCAGGTAAAGAACTCAAGAAATTGGTTGTTAATGAATTAAAATAAAACCTAAGTAATCAACTAAGAGAGAAAATACAGGATGCTTTGAAAGAACATTTCAGTAAAAAGACAGAAATTCTGAAAAAGAGCCAAACAGAGATCTTGGAAATCAATGATTCAATAAATCAAATTTAAAAATTCAGTTGAAAGTCTGACCAATAGACTGAATCAAGTAGAAGACAGAATCTCAGAGCTTGAAGACAAGGTGGCCAGCCTAGAATATTCAGATATCATTAAAGGAAAAAGAAAATATAATCAGAATATACAAGAAATCTGGGACAGCTTTAAGAGACTAAACAGCAATCATCGACATCAAGGAAGGAGCAGAGATACAGGCTAATAGCATGATAACCAATTTGATGAAATAGCATAAAGTTCTCCAAACCTTAGGAATAAAAGGGCATCTAGATAAAGGGGGAATTTAAAACCCCAAACAGATAAGACCAAAAAAGAACCTCTTAATGGCACCTGATAATAAAAATTCCAAATACACAGAATAAGGATAGAATTTTAAAAGCCTCAAGAGAGAAATATTAGGACAAGTTTATAGATAAACCAATCAGAATAACATCTGATTTCAGCACAGAAGCCATAAAAGTCTGAAGGTCTTGGAAAAATATGTTTCAAGCCCTGAAAGAAATTAACTATCAATGAAGATTGTTATATACAACAAAGCAATTCTTCATAATTGAAGAAGAAATAAAAATCTTCCAAGATAAACAAACTAAAATATTCATAACTTATCTGTAATCCCAGTGACTCAGGAGATTGAGATAAGAACATTCTAAAGTTGAGGCCAGTCAGGAAAACTTAGCAATAGCATGTCTCAAAACAAAAAGTGAAAAGTTCTGTGGATGTAGCTCGGAGAGCACTTGTCTAGCACATGCAAGACCTGGCTTCAAACCCCAGTACCATAAAAGAAAAGAAATGACTACTAAGCCATCATTACAGAAGATACTTAAAGAAATTCTATTCACTGAAGAAGAAAAAAACAAATTGTAGAGATTGGGAAAAGATAAATCTCATTATAACAGTTAAGAAAATGAGAATTAGGATTGAAGTAAACATTAGAAATATATCAAAATGGCAAGAAATAATTGACATCCTTCTATAATACTGAACATAAACAGTCTCAATTCTCCAATTAAAAGACATACACTAGCGTGTTGGATTAAAGAACACAGCTCAACTATATGTTGCCTGCAAGAGACACACCTCTCAAGCAGACATTTACAGGCTAAAAGTAAAAGATTATAAAATGATATTACATTAAAATTGAGCCTGAAAGCAACCAAGAGTGGCAACTCTCATAGCTGAAAACACAGGCTTCAAGCCAAAATTAGTTAGAACAGACAACAAAGTTCATTCCATGCTGCTAAAAGGAACAATCCAACAAGAGAATATAATGATAATAAAATATTTATGCCTCAAACATTGAGGCACCTAATCACATAAAACAAACATTACTTGACATAAACGCTCTGATAGATCACAATGCAATAATACTTGGTGATTTCACTTTGGAAAGCCACTTGCTTGCTGGTCTTTAAATGACTGCACTTCTCAGGGCCTTGTTGTAAGCTTCTTTAATTTCTCACTCTACGCTTTTTCCTTGGAAGTCTTAACCACTCATATGGCCTCCATCTAAATGCTGATAGATTCCAATTTATATATATATATATATATATATATATATATATATATATATATATATATATATATATATGTGTGTGTGTGTGTGTGTGTGTGTGTATCTTTCTTTTAAGCTCACACATCCAACTTCCTACTTAAGTTCTGTGCTAAGACAGGCCATAGGCCCAGAGCTATCATTGGACTTGCCCTTCCAGTCCCATCTCTAAAAGTGGTCGCCGCCATCTTGGGATACCTTCAACACCATCTCAGGTTACCCCTGCTGCTGCCACCACCATCTTTAGTTGTGGCAGCTTTTATCTTGGAACAACATCTTGTGACTGGAAGTCCAACACCAAGGTACTTAAGGGTTTGATGCTACCCAGCCACAACTATGGACATGGCCACTTCCATCTAGGGACAACAGCCAGGACATGGAAGACCATAACCAAAGTTGCACTGGAGAGGCCCCACCCACACACCATGCCATGCTGGCAAAAAGAAGCCTTGCTCTGTGGTTCTCTATTTACCAAAGTGTGGCTCCATCCAAACTGCCTCCATGTTGCAACATTGCAGCCACCTCCGTAGCGCTCTTCACATGGTAATCTCTATCATGGGACATCAGACAGGGCAAGGAGGCAGCTGCCCATTGTGATACTGCATGCCACACTGCAGGATGACCAAATAGGCCACCAAATGCCATCATACAGCCCATCCTTTCAGCCCCATCTCTGGAAGTGGCTGCTTCCATCTTGGGATATCTCCACCACCATCTAGGGTTACCTCTGCTGCTGCCTCTGCCATCTTTAGTTGGGGAAGCTTCCACCTTGGGACACTGACTGTGACCTGGAAGCCCAACATCAAGGTACCTACAGCTTTGATGCTATTGCTGCCACCATCTAGAGACACCATCTAGATGGCCACTTCCATCTAGAGACAACAACCAGGATCTGAGAAACCATTACCAAGGTTCCTGGGGGCCCAGTTCCACCAGAGGTATCTCTACTTGATATACGAACAGACACCATCCTGTTTCAGAGGCAACAGAGAGCTGTGCATTGGGTAATCTCCCTTTTTTCTCCTGCTAACAGCCAACTTCTTTTGATTCCCCTTTCATTAGTCCTATAATCTAATACTTCTCTATTCTCAAATCCTATCTCATAAACAACCCAGCCTACCCCATGCACACACCCAATATTAGAAATAGTAAACCCTTATGCAAACCTATTGGCTATATGGTAGAGGATAACCAAACTTATCATTTCTGTCTATAACAACAAAATTGGAAATGTCAAAATAGAAGCTAATTGATTTATGGCTGCATATTGGTTACACTGGGTACTGTAAACATTGATATTCCCCTTAAAGGTGAGGTATTGGTAACCTGCAGGGACACTATAAGATTATAGGGTAGAAGCTGCAATACCTCATATCTGCAAACTACAAGACACTGAAGAAAGAAATTGAAGAAGACCTAAGAAGATGGAATAATCTCCCATGCTCCTGGATAGGCAGAATCAATATTGTCAAAATGGCCATACTTCCCAAAGCGATATATAGGATCAATGCAATACCAATTAGAATCCCAATGTCATTCCTTATAGAAATAGAAAAGACAATCATGAAATTCATTTGGAAGAATAAGAAACCTAGAATAGCCAAAGCAATCCTTAGCAAGAAGAGTGAAGCAGGAGGCATCACATTACCTGACTTCAGATTATACTACAAAGCTATAGTAACAAAAACGGCATGGTACTGGCA